>JAEIFV010000366.1:0-302829 GCA_018904265.1 Lordiphosa collinella
GAAAGTCGGTCAAGCCCGACTATAACATACTCGTGTACCTGTGAAGTGCTGCCCATGACCGTTGCGACCTGTGCTGCCCATAATTGTTTGTTTTCATTATAACTCGACAACCGTTCAACCGATCTCTACCATTTCTTTGGCGGATCGATTATTAATCCTAATTACTAAATGTGTCCAGAAGGAACGAACCTTCTATCTATAAAACTGTGGAAGATATGACTTTTTTCCAATTTGCGGGGGCGGGAGGGGGCGTGGCAAAAATTGAAATTAAACTTGATCTGCCTGCAAGTAAAAAATGTATTTCTCCATACTTGTCGAACCTCTATCTCTTACCATCTCTGAGATCTGTGCTTTCATACGGACAGACAGATCGACATGGCTATATCGACTAGGCTGTTGATGCTGATCAAGAATATATATACTTAATGGGGTCGGAGATGCTTCCTTCTGGCTGTTACATACTTTTGCGTACAAACTTATTATACTCTTTGTACCTTTGGTGTACAGTGCCAACAATTTGTTTTTAGTTTTTTCAGCTAAAGAGAAACCCCCCCCCAGAGAGAGATCAGCGATCGGGATAGCTCATAGCCGAACACCAGGAAAAATACCAGTAATTAACTGTAAAGAACGACAAAATTTCGGAAGATTTTGCAGTTTATCTATCCCCTCTATATAAAGGGTGATTTTTTTAGCTGTTATCTTTTTGCAACACTGGTTTAAACAGCTCACGCACGTTTCGTGTTTTGTTTTCCTGTCAAACATCTTTACTTTGTTCTAAAATTTAACCATAAATCGTCTTCACCAACGAACAACGCTTGCAAATTATTGAATTTTATTATCAAAATGCGTGCTCTGTTAAGAAAATTCATCGCGCGTTTCTTCCATTTTATGGTCAGTTCAATCGACCCACTGAATCGGCTATTCGGGCTATTGTGACTAAATTTCGCACCAAATTTACATTGTTGGACATTAAACCACCAACACGCTTACGTAGAGTGCCAACTGAAGAAAATATCGCAGCTGTATCGGCTAGTGTTAATGATGACCATCAATTATCGATTCGTCGCCGCTCGCAGCAATTGGGCCTCTGTTACTCAACATCGTGGAAAATTTTGCGGAAGGATTTAGGTGTGAAGCCTTCAAAATACAGCTGGTGCAAGAATTGAAGCCGAACGACCTACCGCAACGTAGAATTTTTGATGAATGGGCTCTTGGAAAGTTGGCCGAAGATTCACTTTTCTACCAAAAATTGTGTTCAGCGACGAAGCTCATTTTTGGCTCAATGGGTACGTAAATAAGCAGAATTGTCGATTTTGAGTGAGTATCAGCCAAAAGCAATGCAAGAGCTACCAATGCATCCAGAAAAAGTCACAGTTTGGTGCGGTTTATGGGCTGGTGGCATCATTGGACCGTACTTCTTCATATAGATCCGAATCGTAACGTAACTGTGAATGGTGAGCGCTACCGTGAGATGATATCCAACACTGTTTTCTCAGCACGCGCAACAATGGACTTATTGAGAGGCGAGTTCGGTGAACATTTTATTTCACGTTCGGGACCCGTCAATTGGCCGCCTAGATCGTGCGATTTAACGCCTTTAGACTATTTTTTGTGGGGCTATGCTAAAGCTCATATCTATACAGACAAGCCCGCTTCAATTGACGCATTGGAAGACAACATTGAAGCATTTATTCGTGAGATACCGGCCGAAATGTTGGAAAGAGTATGCCAAAATTGGACTAAGCGGATGGACCATTTGAGGCGCAGTCACGGTCAACATTTGCATGAAATAATCTTCAAACATTAAATTATATGGACCGTACTTTCGATTCAAATAAAGATTTCAGCATTTTTCTGAATTTTATGTGTTTATTTTTAAAAAACTTTCCTATAGCTCATAAAAATAACCCTTACGCTACCTTAGCTAAACGCCACCAACAAACAGCTCCTGATCTGCGTGGATAAAATCAGGAAACTCGAGCTTCATAACCAAACCCTCAACGAAACTCGACCAATAAAACTTAGGAATTTCAGGCTGTGTCCAATGATCGCAATGAAATGGAACGTTTACTTGAGAGCCGGGATGCGCTGCAGAGTCGACGCGAAATTTTAAATTCCTCCACAGATTTGCTTACTAGGAGTTCCACGTCTCATAATACTACACCCGTGAATCTGGCCAGTTCGATGATAGAACTAGTACTGCGTGAGCGGAAGGAAGATATGGAAAAACTAAAGAGCGCTAAACAACGCATGAACGAGGGCATTATCAAGGTTATGCAACCGACTATTAGAGTAAGATGTTGAAGAGCAGCCAGCTGCTGATAAGGATGCCAAGCTAATGGGGTTGATGGAGGCCAGTTTGCAAAAGCTGCAACAGGCAGCAGCACAATTGCCTCTTGTAGACTCCGAGCTGCAACAACAGTACGATTTACTAAGCCAACAAAATCTGCAGGTAAAAGAAAGTACAAAACCAATTCCAGCAAGATATGGAAAATAATATACTAGACTCCGAGAATGACCGAAAGGTACTTGGAGCTTAAAAATCACGAGTTGGAGCTGAAAAATCGCGAGTTAGAGCTGAAAAATCTCGGTAAGCTGAAAATCGCGAGTTGGAACAGCAACAAAATTAAAATAAAAAATATTTAAAAACAACACGGATAATATGCAGTCCTGACTGCACGGGTCGAGCTCTGCTCGAGAAATGATTTCAGGCAGAATTTTACGCCTTCTTTTATAGCAAAGGCAATGCCGAGATAATGTCCTAACGCGTTGGCCCAGTTACCCCGATAACTATCGATATTTGTGGTTAGGCGCCTTATTTGAAAACGAAATGTTCGTTACTTGTTTGAATTTTAACTGCGATTCGTTTATTAATTATATTTGTTGAAGAAGTCATTACGCTTCTATCCTTAATACATTTGTTTGAATTTAATTATGCTTGTAATTGTTTTAAATTAATGTTTTTACGTCCGTCCTCGTTCGTACTTCTTCTCAGTGTGACCATTTGCTACTAACACTCATAATACTTTTATATCATGTGCTCAGTGTAGTAAAGTGACAAATTCAAGATATTAACAGCGAACGAATATGAAACGGTTCTAATTCCAAATTCAAACTTATTCAGGGGTAAGTTCACTAGCGATTTGGTTTCCAGCGATTTATTAAAGTGCTCCGAAATTTGCGCCATGCTACAGGACTTTCAGCGATTTCATTTTTCAAGCTTGTTTTTCAAACATTATTGCATATAGTAAACACATAGCAAGAACAATTTAAGGGTACTCTTTCTCTTGCGTTTAAATAAATATTTTTAGCTGTAACATTTTTAGATTTCTTTAACGAAATAAAATTAATTTCCAATCGAAGACTTACGGAAGACACAAATCAGTAAGCAGACCGTTTTAAGATCTGACAAACTAGCTATACGGTCAAGCCCGACTATAGCATACTCAGTACCTCTGAAATGCTGCCCATCACCGTTGCGACCGGTGCTGCCCATAATTGTTTGTTTTCCTTATAACTCGAATATCGTTCATCCGATCTTTAAAATTCCGGCGGATCAATAAAGAATCCCGAATACTAAATATGTCCAGAAGATTCCTTCTATCTATAAAACTGTGGGAGATATGACGTTTTTTCGATATTGCGGGGCGGGAGGGGCGAAGCCAAAATTGAAAACAAACCTGATCTGCCTGCAAGTATACAGAAGCATAAGTCCCATACATGTCAAACCTCTATCTCTTACCATCTCTGAGATCTGATGCGTTCATACGGACAGACAGCTTCACATGGCTTTTTGCACAAACTTATTATCCTATGTACCTTTGGTACAGAGTATAAAAACTTATCGAATCATGTTGAAAATTATAAGCGTGGACAGAGGCAAATGGTATACCACTTGACAAAGCCAGCTTAATTTTATACTCTGTAACAGAGAAACTTGTTTGGATTTATCAAGTTCAGATCAAGTTTATTTAAAACTTTGTAGCCCCCTTCCGCTCCCACAAAATATAAAAAATAATAAAGGGATAGATTTGGTGCCCAACATCTACAATATCTGAATGTTTATAAAGATCAGGAAAAACAATATGAGTTATAAAAAAGTTATATAATAGTTTGCATGCTTTGGTTTTTGCTAACATATTTTGCCCACATAAATTTAAAATGTTATTTTAAATTAATTTACAGTAATTGTAATGCCACCGACGGGTATATTGAAGTCAGGGCGAGGACATAACTTTGCCACACGCTCTCGTTTAAATAACTTCTGCATTTTCATTCATCAATTTAAAAACCACACGATAATTTGGAAGCTGATACATACATTATAGTTTTTTATTTAGAAAACTTTTCTTCACCAGTGACATGCAGGATTGCTAAGTAAACGTTAAGGATTTCAAATACTGAATGCTTTATTAAGAAAATCTACACGAAACGTCTTGTTAATCACAATCGTTCATCGTCGCTTGCGTTTCTAAACGTGACTTACGACATGGCCGAGTGGTTGATAGTCGTATGGGCTAAGTTGTCGGACATTGTGTCTGTGTTCCAAGACAAAGGTAAGTAAGTTGTAAGTAGTTTTAAACTTTGTACCAAAGGTACAAAGTACTAAAATATATGTGGGTAAATCTCACCTATGGCAATAGTTAGAAAGATCGGTTAAATTAACCAATTTTTACATTAGCTATCATGTAAACTTTTACGTAAAGAACTGTTGCTATAGTAAATCAGACCGAAAAATATATCACCTAGAAATGCCAACCGATAAAATTTGTAATATATACCGATGTTTGCAGTAAGTAGCTTTTCTTACTATTTTTCACAGTAATTTTACCAACAAAATAAGTACATTGTCAGTTTTCTGGAAAATGTAACGAAAAACTACTGTAAAGTAGTAGGAGTACTGTTTTAGCTGTCAAGTTTAACTGTCAAGTTAAGTACCAAAAAAAAGTAAAGTAACTATTTTAGTTACTTTACTATATGTCTGTTCCAGGTCAATAAGTTACGTTTTGTTTTGAATAACTTGTAAGACAAGACACACATCTTCTGCAAGTCGGCAGAGGCCATTCCATGCCAACAATGCTTTGACTGTTTGGGAATTCCAAGACAGCACAAGATAAAAACCAACAAGTATACCAAATTTTACTATTTTTACTGTCACCCTTTACTATTTTTACTGTAATAATACCGCAAAATTAGTAAAATGACTATTTGTGCATTACTGTAACTGAAATGCTTAGAATGGATGACTCTGACAGATCAAGTAACGTTAGAGTTACCGTTTCTATGGTAAATTTACTAAAACAACTGTAACTTCTTACAACAACAAAACATGTGTACAAAAATTTGTAGCTAAAATTACTATGATAACAGTTGTTAAATGCAACAACAACATAAGAGGAAACATAAATACGTGAAACCTACAATATCTTCAGTGAATCTAACTGTTAATACGTTGCCCAACAACAATAAAACACATGCATTAGAAAATTGGAAGAAAATTTACTGTTAGCGTAGTTAATTCTACCCACCAAATTTTTTTGTGTGTATTATGACTTTCTGCAAAAGTATGAAACGTGAGAAGGAAACATCTCTGACTCAATAAGTATGTTTATTCTTGATCAGCATCAGAAGCCGAGTCGACTTAGTCATGTCCGTCTGTCTGTCCGCATGAACGCTTAGGTCTTAGAGATGGCAAGAGATAAAGGTTCGACAAGTATGGGAGAAATACATTTTTTACTTGCAGGCAGATCAAGTTTATTTTTAATTTTTGCCACGCCCCCTCCCGCCCCTGGAAATTGGAAAAGCGTCATATCTCCCACAGCTTTATAGATAGAAGTTTCAATCCTTCGCGACATATTAAAATTCAGAATTACTTATCGATCCGCCAAAGGAATGGTAAAGATCGGATGAACAATAGTCGACACAAAAAAAAAATCAATCCAAACGGGATTACATCAATCCGAAACAGGTTGAAAACAGGCTAATCCGAATATTCTCAAACCGATCGGAAAAAGATTGGTATGATCTCTCTGTTTCAATCCGGAAAAGATCAAATTTATCCCGCATAATGATTTAATTAATCAAAAATTCGAGCTCAATTGAATCCCAACACAGGATCACTTTAAGCTTTAAGCCCAGAAGAGATTTCTCTACCTTTCCTTTCTTCCTCCATTTTCCATAGGACACACCCACGATTCCAGTTTTGGTTTATTTAAAGCTTCTAAAAAAAAAAGGAAATATAAAAATTAGTGTTGTCTTGTCTGGGACTCGAACTTACAACCTTTCAGCTTTACACTGAAGACGAATGGCATGGTATTTCATCGTACATCACCATAGCACATGATTGTTGCCGCATGTCTAAGTGCAATTTATACTTTTTCAGCTATCGTTCCTAATTTTTGAACTTGTGATCTCGAAAGGGATTAAAGTAAGCACATATGGAATGAAACAAGCTCGAAAGGATTGCGTGAAGCCTTGAAAGATTGAATTGAGTAGATTATCCGTAAATAGAGATTGCATTTTAAGCTCGGGCCGGGATTACTTCCAAGAAAAAAGAGATTGAATTTATCTCGATGTTTTTTCTCATGTGGTCACCCTTTGCAAGGGTATTACAAGTGGTCATAGCTTTCAAACTCGGGATCGCTTACTATATGGGGTCAGGAGGGCGTGGCCAAGTAGAGAATAAATTTGATCTGCTTTGCAAATAAAAGAAACTTATGACCCATAAATGTCGAACCTCTATCTCGAAGATGATTCCGCGAAGGTTTCATAAAATGATCCAAAAACCGCGATATTTGAAAAATTACCATATGAGTATTTTAAATATCGCTTTATATTTCGATTTCAATGCAAATTTAAGATGTGGATTAAGCGGTCTAAAATGTTTCGAATTTGCAAATTTTTCATTTGAGCCTAGATTTGAAGATTTGAAATAAAGCAATTGTAGACATGTAAATAGGAGGAGTAAACCAAACGTTCAGAAAAATAGCGAAATTTGCAAAATTTTTATAGTAGTTGTAGTAGTAGTATTTTATTTTGGTATAACGTGGCTTGGTTTATAACCATCAGCCATAACTTAACATATTGAACACATTTTTAAAATTTCTAAAATTTAAAACAGAAACATTAAATTTGAATTTAACAGGAACAATAAGTAACAGAAAGAAAAATAGGGGGAAGTTAACCGGCACAGCCGAAGTTTTGTATACTCTGCAGCTTCCATTGAAAACAAAAGAAGTTTTTCTAACTAAGACTACTTTTTGGACCTTACTTTTCTATCGGATCTTATACTAAATAGATGTCTGATTTCGACCAAACTTGGTGAAATCTTGAAGCAAAATATAATAAATATGATGGTAGAAATATGATAAAAGTATATGAAAAAGAATATGCCAATAAAAAAGGACGTTTTCATTCAAAACAAAAAAGATTTTCTCACTAGAACTAGTTTTCGACCGATCGTTCCTATGGGAGCTATATGTTATAGTCATCCGATTTCACTAACTTTGTAGAATTGTGTAAAAGTATATAAAATAAGTGTATGCCAATGATAAGGACGTTTTCATTTAAAAACAAAAAAGTTTTCTCACTAAGACTAGTTTTTCGACCGATAGGTTCTTATGGCTATATATAGTCATCCGGTATGCCTAAAATAAGTTAGTAAGGACGGAACAGTTTTCGACCAGTTCCGACAAATGTGCAGCGTATATGTACCAGAAGACTTCGTGCAAAGTTTGGTGAGGATAGCTTTAAAACTAACGGAGATAGCATCGAAACAGACAGACGAACAGACGGACGGACAGGGCTAAATTAACTCAGCTCGTCATGCTGATCAGAATATACTACTTTATGTGGTCGGAGATGCTTCCGTTAATGCGTTACAAACATCCACTATTTTATAACCCTTTGCAAGAGGTATAAAATACATTTTGGTTTTGGCTACTTAAAGATATTCATTTAAGATCGCAAGGCGGTATTTCAGCGCATGTTGTAGAAATGAAGACAGCGTCTCCCAGTGTTCTCCGTTCAGCCAGCTTATAACCTTGATTTCCGATAGGAAGGTTTGCTGAAGTACAAGCTGCGTAGTTCGCCCAAGATTGGACAGACCCCGATCAAATGCACCGTTATGTAGGTTGCAGAGAGTGCAGTCAGTGCTGATGGGTTACCATGCGGCCTCTAGTTCAGATTGAGCATTTCACATCGAGCGCGGCATATCATGGAGATAGATTGAGTTCCAAACGATTTTGAAAATAGTTCAGAGTTCCAAGGTTGTGGTTTAGTTGTTTGTAGATGAGTCTGGACTCACTTAAGGACACTTGGTGTGAAAAGTTTTCCCTCTCTCGGAACTCGATGTTTTCCAAAATTTGCTTATGAGAGGCTTTCAGGACTCTGGACGATCAAGGTCGATATCAATGTTACAAGCAGATGCTGTGGCTTGCCATTTCTCGAACACCTGAGTTTTGTTAGCTAACATCATGCCTGCTACAATACAGGGTAATCTTTCGCTGGGCATATCAAAGACTTTTTCAGAAGTATTTGAGAGTGAGTTTGGAGGCAGTGTATGTGGAACGATGGTAGGCCGGTTTTTCAAAGTGTATAGCGTAATTAGGAAGTGTGCCCCGGAAGCGTGAAATTAGGTTTAATGAACATCCTTTGAAGGCGCTCAACTTCTTACTGGCTACACCCCATAGTTGTGATGCATAGCACATTACAGACCTAACAGCAGCTTCAAACAGGCAAAATTTGGTGCTTGGCAGAATGAGCGGTTTTCCAAAAGTTTTCCACGTGCAGTTTATCGCTTTCTTTGAGTCCACCAGCAGTTTCTCTGGAGATGAGGCTTAAAATTCATGTTCCCTGACAGGGTGACGCCTAGGTATTTAAGCCTAGTTACTGTCTCAAGCTCAGCGTTATTTAGGAACCCTTATCGACTCTAGGCGTTCGTCCGGCAGTCTTTAATCTTTGTCTTCTCCACATTTATTAGTAGACTCCACAGCTGGCAGTAGTCGTACATCTTATTTATCATGCTTCAAATTTTTATATGAGTTGAGGTTATTTTGAAGGCGGGTTACCCGTCAACAATTGACATTTATCAAAAAATAAACTCAGATAACTCTCGATAAAATTTTGCAAACATAGCTGAAAGTTGGATCTCATCTTCTATTTCGCCATCTATACGGCTTATTATTTCATAAATACTCATATGATGATTTTGCAATTTCGCGGTTTCTTGACCACTTCCGCACATTTGTTTAACTGAGAAATCTTCGCAGGCAAGCGTTCAAATACTCCCACAGTGTTTCATGGCAATCGGATCACCGGTATAAAATTTACGAATTTCGCGGTTTTTGGGACCATTTCATAGCTTTGGTACAGGGAATAAAAATAGTCATTATTCTTAATGCTAGTGGATTTGCTCAACTATTTCTTAGGTAACATTATTCGGAGGATGCTAGTCTTGGTCCAAAATTGTGCAATACATACTGTAAATGTAAATGTAAATTTTCTTTTTAGGTATTTGTCAACAATTATTTAAATTTGCCGCCGAACAAATCATATTTTAACACATGTTAAAACACATACTAATATGTAAGCACATTAAAAAAAAAAAATACTGGATTGTCAATGTGTACTCTGAAAAACGGGAATAACTACGTCCAACGGAAACCAAATTCATTGGGCAAACGTTTGTTCAATGGAGAACTAAATAGGCGTATATAATAACTTAACAAAAAATCGCATAGATTAAAATAGTGAAACCAGTGGGGGTCAAAGATGAAATTTTGAAAGAGAAAAAAAAAGAAAATGACAGATCTGTAAACCGCATTTCTTAGCCATCAAGTTAAATCTGTCACAACCATTGCTTATCATACTTTAAATTCCTCTCGTCCCTATCGGAATTTCAAAGGATATCAAAAATCAGACAGTCCAAGCGCGAGTTATTTCAATTTTAACGAGTAAAAATGCAAAAGGCGGTTTTTGGGCCATAGCTTCAGATTTTTGGGGTGTTAGGAAGAAACCAAGTATGAGGAAATTCTACACTCGACCATCTCAACAGCGTACGATGGGTCATTTCAAAAGTATATTTTCGCTGCAACAGGGTGTAATGGAAATATTAAAAAAAAAAACAAACTACTTACAGCACAAACAAAACACATTTAAAAAGAAGTAGCAATTATGTTGCGCGTTATTCTATGGAACACTACAAACATTCATGAGGTGAAAAAGAACCAATCTTTCTTATCTTTCATTCTTTTGGTTGATAATACCTTCTGGCCGATGCATGGTCTGCCGTCACTTTTACCGACCGCCCTGCACCAGCTTCCGAATTTGATGACATCCCATATAAAATCTGATATGGGAGCTGGTATGCAGGGGGCGCAGTGGGCGATTTGGCTGATCTAGCGTAAGGAAAAAAAAAATTTTCAACTTTTAAAATCTGTCAAAATTTGATGCCGCCGATACAAAAATGTTCATGTAGCATATTGATAACATCAAGACCTATAAAGATGGCATCATTGATCAGCTGTGAGCTTTCGAACACAACATATGGAGACACAAATTTGTATACACTTGCAAAGGGCATTATAAAATTGTGCGGATGTTTGTAACGCATTGAAGGAAGCATCTCTGACCACATAAAGTATATATATTCATGATCAGCATGACGAGCTGAGTTGATTTAGCCTTGTCCGTCTGTCCGTCCGTCTGTCGGTTTCTATGCTATCTTTTCCGTCAGTTTTAAAGCTATCCTCACCAAACTTTGCACGAAGTCTTTTGGTATATAGGCTGCATTTGTCGGAACCGGCCGGATCGGATGACTATAGCATATAGCTGCCATAGGAACGATCGGTCGAAAAACTAGTTCTAGTGAGAAAAACTTTTTGTTTTTAATGAAAACGACCTTATCATTGGCATACACTTATTTTATATACTTTTACACAATTCTTCAAAGGTTGGTCGAAATCGGATGACTATAGCATATAGCTCCCATATGTTTACACAAAGTTTCTACAAAGTTTTTGAAAATCGGATGACTATAGCATATAGCTGCTGTATGAATGATCGGTCGAAAAAGTTCTAGTGAAAAAAACTATTTGTTTTAAATGGGATCGCCCCAAATTTCGTAATTGTCAGTGTATTATGCTTTTCCTTGATTTTACCAAGTTTGGTCGAAAATCAGACATCTATAGTATAGATCCCATAGAAAAGTAAGGTCCAAAAGAGTCTTAATTTTAAAAACCTTTTGTGTTTTCAATGTAATTTGCAAGGGTATACAAAACTTCGGCCGAGCCGAAGTTAACTTTCCCCTATTTTTTAATTAAAAGTCTTTACTTTTATTTTTATTAATTCCCGCGATTTTTTACACATATTTAGATTGTTGTGAAAATTTTTGATATGATCATCACGGTTCTGGTTTTTGGGTTTTCACAAACTAAAGGTATGTATTAAAAGAAAATAAGTGGATCGTGACCTGTGAATACATGTTGTACTGCTAACTTGTGCTTAAAACTAACCACCTTTTTAATAACCAATTTGCTAGCAATTAAACTTTAAAATTAAAGTTGCTCAAAGTTGTTCCTTTAAGGGTTGACATTAAATAAATGAGTAACTTTGTTAAATTTTCCTTATTTTTTGGTAATAATTTCCTTATGCTAAATGCCCACCCCGGGCGGCCGCAGTCAGGAATCGGTCGACATTTTCCAGCCGGACGGCGACAAATTTAGAAAAATTAATTTGGTGGGCGTTACAAACATCGGACAATTTTACAATACCCTCTGCAAGGGTGTAATAATGTGAGAAAAACGAGTGCCGAGCCAAGGTTCGAACCTTACGCCATCCTTCATCCAAAAATTTCCGTCCCTAACCAGTGAATAACTTAACAATGGAAAAAATTAAATTTACGAGAAATGTGGCAAAAAAATTGCAGCCTCATTAATAAAATAGGTGTAGATGCAACTTTATATTCCCTTTCCAAAATAAAAAGTGTCTAATTGGAAAATCTAGTTGGAAGGTTGGTGTCCAAGCTATTTATCATAGACACATCATTCGTAGTTGAATCATATTTATGGGCTGAGACGACCCAAAACGTGCAGCAATGAGAGCCTTGAACTTTAACCCAACTTAATGTGTATAAATATTTCTTTCCCCCCCTAATTAGAATAGCACCAAGTCTTTTTGGGTGGAAGTCTTGTCTAAGCAAACTACTTGTAGCTACTTTTCGTATAACTTCCACTTGGGGCAATACGTACGGAGTGAGAAATTTTATTTGAGCGCAACTTTGGTTCAATGTTTACTTTATGGCTCCCATGCGGTATTTAGCCTAGTTGCGAATTTCCCGCGCGAACAAAATGCAAGATTTTACATTTTTATTTAGCGCAGAGACGAACCAAAGTTTCTTTCGTCCCAGAAAAAAAAATAGAAGAAGAAAAACAATAACAATAATTTATGCCGGTTGGTAGTTTAGGCGCCTCTGGTGGGTCAGGGTGTGCGAGGAGGGGGAGTTCGCTTTTGCTGCCTTACGCTCTGCAGCAGAACTTGCCGGCAAAGTTGGCACATGCAGTGGCCGAGAGAGAGCGGCTCTCTCTTTGTTATGCTCTCCGCGTTCTAAGCAGAACGAGAGCGTGAATCCAATTGGAGTCTCTCTCTCTCTGCTGCTGCTGCTGCCTTACGCTTCCCCTCTTTTGCAGACACAGCTGCGGTTGTTTCATTTTCAATGTGCCACACTACCCCGTCGACATTTCCCCTTAAGGGAGAGAGCATGGCGCGCTCTCACTCGCTCAGTCTTGCTCTCTTTGTTTTGCCTTGGCTCTGCTTGCACTTGTCTGTACAGCGCCTCGTGCTATCTCGCTTTGGCACCCAATCGAACTAGTTGCGAGTTTTTGTTGGATTTTGTTTTTGCCTTGCTTAGTGTGTGTGTGTGTGTGTTAATTGTTGTTGCTGTTGTACGTGTGGCACATTCAAACAAACAAACAAGCAGAAGGAGAGAATTGTCATAATTCGTCTTGTCTTTTATTTTTGCCAATCTTCAGCTTGTCGTTTATTTTTCAGTTTGCCTTTTCTGCTTTCATTCATAAGAATTGTTGGTGGTGGTGGTGGTGGTGTAGGGGTAGGAAGAGAAGAGTAAGGGAAGAACAATAGGTTAGCATGAGGCACTTGTGGCCACCTTACGCAAGGTGGGTTGTGCCGTGGACAGAGTAAGTTTGACTAAAAATGTAAACCTCTTTAATCGATTACCTTTTGTTGCAACTTGCTGTTTGATTTATGCAGTTGGATTTAGTATTAACTATATCGATTGGGGCTGCTAACTGGTTTTAAACCGACCCGGCTCGAACCCGGAGTTCCGACTTTTATTTTACTGGGAACCAGGGATTACTACCGAAACGATTTTCGGTTAAGGTACGAACCGAAATGTAGTTTCTGTTGCTTGAAACTTAAAGTAAATTTATAATCGATTTTCGCATTTCGAATTATTTTACAGAAAGTACTTACTTTTGAAACCTCATACAATTCTGGAAACTTATAAAGTGTTTCTTTAGATCGTATGGCTAGCAAAAGGGCAATCAAGGTGTTGACTTAGATTGCTTCTTGTGTAAAAGGTCTTCACTGCGAACATTGGAAGGGCCGCTCACCAATATGAGTACGCAGGTGTGCCTTTAGAGAGCTTCTCAGGGCATAAGACTGTCAGCAAAGGTCTTCCAGCAGTGGAGACATTCGAAGGGTCGCTCGCCAGTATGCGTGCGTTGGTGTCGCTCCAGGTTGTGCTTAGTGGTAAAGGTCTTTGGGCAGACGGAACTCTCGAAAGGCCGTTCTCTGCTTGCTTTTGCAATGTTTGTGAGGGTCTTTAAGCTCTTCAGACTCTGCTCCAATCGCCGCACAGTGGTTCCTGCTATAGGCCAAAATGAAAATGAATGTCAAAATTTTCAAACAGCAACTGACTTTATAAACAGGTAATTGTCCAAACTTTACAACGCCATACTGGTTTAGCTTTGATCTAACTGTACTTTCTTCAAATGGCATCGGAAGTGTGACCAAATGTTCATTTGCTTTGTACAGAGTCAGCAGCAATTTAACATGTAACATGTTTGGCATCGCCGAGTATGAGTAAAAATTATCAGATTACCTACCTGTCAATTGGCATCGTAGGCATCGTCGCATCGTAGGAATCGTAATCGTTTTAATCAGAAATAATCATTAGCTTTTTTGAAATTTGTATAAAATTTGGATACCTTTCAACAAAACTAGAAAACTAGACAAAGATAACTATCGGGACTTCTGGGACTAGCGAGGACCACCAAAAAGAAGTGCTCAAGGAGAAACTAGTGCAGAGACGTTATTAAAGCATCCAGCGCATCAATCAAAAAAAGGTGCTCCAGAACAGATGCGAACCCACCTTAAAGGAGAATGTATGCCCTCTAGTAACGCTGTATCGACGTTCCGTCGACGAATTTGTGACTGTCGTCGACCCACCCTTATATCCCTCACAATGTTTTCGACTGACGTATTTAACGGCTCTCCAGGCACGCTAGGTCGACGCAATGCCAAGCAGGAGCCGACATGAGCGACGTACATGCAGAGAAGCGACATTCGCCTCAATCGTTGTCGTCCCGACGCATCACCGTACAAAGAGCAACGCTGGGTTGACGAAAACACTTCGACTCACCTCAGGCGTACTAGAGGTTGGAAGCCATTCTGTATTTGCATTCTCAAAGCAAGCAGGAGAATTTAAGGTAATTATCTAGTCTTGACCCGTTCGTTAAAAAAAAAAAAACAAAAAAGAGGCCGATTTATGATGAATTTAGGGAAAATCATTTTTGGGGGTCTTCACTGGTCTTTTTTTAAAAAAGTTTTAAAGTTTCGATGCAAAATGCAATTTTGCAAGGCTAATTTGATCACTTTTTTAAAAATTCTGTAAATTTTTGTCGTTTACCAACACTATGTGAAACGGTTTCCATACAAAAATGTGAATAATGTGTAAAAAATGTAAATGAAAATAAAATTCTTCTTTGGATAAAATTTGGTGGTCCTGAAAAGGACCGATTTGGTCCCAAGTCATAATAGGAAGGTCAGGTCAAAAGCAGGGGTCATCATCGATCATCACCAATCGTCAAAAACTTATATAATTTTCATAGCAAGGTCAGGAATGTAAGCAAAGGGTCGTCATCAATCACCGCCAATCGTCAAAATCATAAAACAGTTTCAAAGCAAAGTCAGGAGTGAAAGCTTTGGGTCATCATCAGCACCAGTCGTCAGCATCATCGTCTTCCCACAGGATAGTGGAGATGTAAAGGGTACTGCTTACCAAATTTCTAGAGACTCCCAACTAAGATTCAAAGAAAATGTAGTTGAAACTGATGTTTTGAGGACTGTGATACAAAATAGTCCGCGCCGCAGGCAAAATTTTTTTAAAAAAATAAAATCGCGCGAAAAAATGATTTTCCCTAAATTCATCATAAATCGGCCTCTTTTTTGTTTTTTTTTTTTTTTTGAACAAACGGTTCAAGACTAGAAATTTACCGAATTTAAATTAGTAGGCTGGTGATTATACTCGTACTATGCCATGATTACCACTCGGCATCGTGTGAAAAATAACACAGATATAATAAATAATTAGTTTACTCATAGCTTGATTATTTTTACTCTTAATCGTACGATTCTGGAATCAATCGTGCAGGTCTCCAGTAGATACAAAGAAAAGAGCGACAATTTGTACATATTTATGTACTTATATGGCGTTGGCCCGTTTTGAAGTTCTCGGCATGTACAACTGACGTACATAATGTACATAATTATGCATGAAATAAATGTAAAATGGCTTGACACAACCCCAAAGGGCCAAAGCCGAGCTCCTCTCAATCTCTTGGCTTGTGTGCTTGTAATTTTTCGCACAAGTTTAACGCCGAATCCAAGCTACAAAGCTGTCGCCAACAGCAGTGAGGGGTGACCGGATGCGGGATCGAAACCACGACCTCTTGCACAGCGGTCGCGCAAACCAGCCGCTGAGCCACACCCGGGTTAAACATATTTTAGATTCTTGCCAATGTACATACGTACGTGGTGAATTTTTAATGTATGTAAATCAAATCAGTCAAGAACGCTTTGGCTTTAAGGCTTACAGAAAGCGATCCAACGTGCCGAAGATTGGAGACGTCATAAATTCTTGTATTTAGCCTGAAAATGTATATTCAGGGCTGGGTTTAACCTCCAAAATCCCCCCTGCGTACGCCTGGTGCCAGTACAGGTCGCTGCTTGAATTCTCTACCGATTAATTATTTTGAATATGGTTGGAGATCAACCGTATTATAGTTCTTTGCTAGATCGGTTTCTGTTAGCTTTAAAGCCAAAGCGTTATTTTCTGGGTCCTAAATTTAATTCAATAGCTTAGATGATTCGGCAAATTAAGAACCAAAAATAAAATTTATTAGCAATTTTTTCCAAATTTTCCATATTGATTTTTTTGAGATTACATGACAAAAATGGCTAGAACTTCTTCAATTTTCAAGCTACCAACATGTTCAGCCACTCAAAATGTTTGAAAAAGATGCGGCTATTACATATATTTGTTTCAAATTTTTAAAGGATGGTTCTATTTTGCTAGGCTAAGTTTTTTGAAGAAATCAATTTTTTTGCAAAGAAATGTTGGAAAAAAAATTTTTTCAAAATTATTTTCAGAAAGGTTTTTGAAACCTGAACATTTGAAAAAAATCGCAAAGCTCTATCTTAAACCATTTTCGAGTAATTTAAAATTTTAAAAATTCTAAATTTCACCCTATTAAGCGCAGAACTTCCGCAAGAGAGTTCCAATATAGCTGAAATTTTAGAGTTAAGCTTTTCTCATAATAAGCTTCCTATGGTCCAATTTTCATCCATTCCGAAGACATCATCTCAGAAAACATTTTTTTTTTTGGAACGCCCCATTTATTTTTTTAGCCCCTCTGTCTGTCTGTCCGTATGAACAATTAAATCTCAGAGATGGTGTGTATTCAAAAAGTATCGCGAATTTTGTGTTTTTTCAAAAATTATTTATTTATTCATGAATATCTATTTTGTCCCCTTCAAAGTAATCCCCATGAGCTATTATACACTTGTGCCAACGGTTTTTCCAATCTTCGAAGCACTTCAAAAAATCATTTTTTTTATCTTGTTCAGCTCCTCCTTCGATGCCGTCTTTATCTCGTCAAGCGTAGCGTAACGTCGTCCTTTCATGGGCCTCTTCAGTTTAGGGAACAAGAAAAAGTCACAGGGGGCCAGATCTGGGGAATACGGTGGCTGCGGCATCATTAGTGTGTTGTTTTTGGCCAAAAAGTCGCGCACAAGCAACGATGTGTGAGCAGAGGCGTTATCGTGGTGCAAAAGCCAATTTTTGTTCTTCCACAAATCCGGGCGTTTCTGGCGGATTGCTTCGCGCAAATTGCGCATAACTTGCAGGTAATATTCCTTATTGACCGTTCTTCCCTGTGGCAAGAACTCATGATGCACCACGCCCCTGCAATCGAAGAAAACTGTCAGCAAAACTTTCACATTCGACCGAACTTGGCGCGCTTTTTTCGGTCTTGGTTCGTGCGGCAGCTTCCATTGAGATGATTGAGCTTTGGTTTCCACGTCATAACCATAAACCCACGATTCGTTACCAGTTTTGACCCTCTGGAGCAAATTTGGGTCGTCGCGGACAGAGTTTAACATCTCATTAGCAATGTTCATGCGATGCTGTTTTTGGTCGCAATTGAGCAATTTTGGTACGAATTTTGCGGCGACCCGTCTCATGCCCAAATCATTGATAAAAATCGAATGGCACGAGCCAATCGATATGTTTAGGTCCTCAGCAACTTCTCTAACGGTGATTCGACGATTGGCCAATACCATTTTCTCCACTTCATTAATTTTTATCGTCTGTTGTTGAAGTGTTCGGGCGTCCGGCACGCTCTTCGTCGTTCACATCTTCTCGGCCTTCTGAGAACATTTTGTACCACCGATAAACGTTGTTGGCTTCGTTCCGTATGCCACAGTCAACATTCGGAATGCATCCGCGCACTTAATATTGTTTTTCACACAAAATTTGATTCAGATTCTTTGATCCATTTTTTTGAATAGGTAAAAATCGAAGACGATCCAAAACACGTGCAAGCAAAGCAGCTGTCAACAATTAAGTGAACATTCAAAATGGCCGAGCTTGTCGGCATAAGTGAGAGACATGAGTACCAACATAACGCCACAAAAAAATCGAAATTCGAATATACGTAACCCGCGAAAATTCCAAATTCGCGATACTTCTTGAACACACCTCGTACTTTCAGGCAAATCAAGTTTATTTTCAATTTTCCCCACAGTTTTATAGATAAAGGGTCACCACCTTTTGGCATTTTTAGTCATCAGGATTATATATCGATTTGCCAAAGGAAGATCGGATGAAAGATAGTCGAGGTTTAAGGAAAACAAACAACTACCGAAACAGCAAAATTTGCAATTTTTGGAACATTTTCCGCGAATTTCTTCAACTTAGGAACCCTCCTGGGCAAGCGTTCAATTCATTCCCCAAAGTTTCATTGCAATCGGATGAACTGTTTCACAGACATGAGTCATAGCCTATGACACATTCCTGATCGATATGAACATACTGTGAAAAATTCGTGAAGATCGGTTCAGCGGTTTAGACGCCCATAAGGGACAAATTTACAAACATACAAACATACTTTAAATTTTATATATGGGCATTTCCACAGAAAGGTCCACCGAGTCCAAAAAATTAAAAGTACTAAAAAACTCTTTTTTCGATCATACTTTTAAAGGGAAGCAATTAAATTAAACTTGTTTAAGCCAATCTTAAATTTACTCATATTCCATTTAGAGATTTTCAAATGCTAAGTCGAGCAATTACCATTTTTTTCCCAAAAAAGTACCTATAGATTTCATTAAATTTTGATCTCTAAATTTATTTTAAGGGTACAAAGTGTAAACAAAGATTGCATAAAAAACCATAACAAACTATGTGAGTGCAATTAACAGTAAGTTTTTTCTTTGCATTATCAAGGAAACCACAAAAGTAATCATAGAGAAAAATTTGTCACATAACGCATGTCACGTAACGTATCATAATGATACAAATATAAAAAAGCCCAACATTTATTTTCAACGAATCAGCTCTAAATTTTAGTTATGATTGCAGATCGTATTAAAATTAGTTGTATTAAAAAACTCAAAGGCTTCGAGATTTTAATTTTTAGAAGCCAAAAAACGCACTTCCATATTGTCACATAACGTTTCCTTTTTGCACCTTCTCTTTCTACAACTCCCAGATAATACATAAAAATAGGGTTACTAAAATGCTATTCAAAAACCAATATGGACAAATTTATTTTACAAATTTTCTTTGTTTTTCTTATGATGAATGTTAATAAATACGTACGACTGTCGCGTGCTTGCTGTGGAAATGCCCATATATGTATTGATGTATAGATAGTGATTTATTTACAGGCAAGGAAGAGATTCTAACAATTATAAGTGTGAGGAATTGCTGGATTGCTTTATAGGTAAGTAGTAGAGCTGCAAAAATATCGATAGTACTATCGATGTATCGTATATTTGGATTCGTGTGACGCTATCGATAGTAATTTTTCACTATCGATAGTGGCCCTCCAATTTTTCAATGCACCCAACATTGTATTAAGATGATTTACAAAGCGTGTCTGGTACAATAGTCCCTTTCATAAGTCAATTTTACGAAGATCACTTAATTCGCAAAAAAAAATACTTACCGAAGCTTTGATTTGGTTTGTAGCTTCTGGCGTCGGCCCCATTCTATAGTGAACGACTTGGATTTTATTGATTTTATTCAAGAGCTTGATAGCCGGTACAAATGACAATCAAATAACACTTTTCGAAAGCATGAACAAAATTTAATTCTATTCTTAATGTTATTCTTATTGTGCTATTACCACTGATGCCTGGTCTTCATGGGCTAATGAGAGTTATTTAACTTTGACGTGTCATTTTATTATGAAAGATTTCGTGTTTCGAGCAGCTGTTTTATCAATAAAAAAAATTAATTGATGAATCAAACCATTCCGCTGAAAACATATGCAATTCATTGGTTCTTAAGACAAATAGCACAATATTCATTTAAATATGAAATACATGAACTTTCTGTGAAATAGTTAATTTTTTCGGCAAGTTCAAGAAATACCCTAAATTAATCTGTCAATCGAAAAAATCACGATTTTACTACACTTACACTTTTTTTATATCATCGCGCTTTTAATAGTTATGGCCCAAAAACTGTTGGAATCGTTGACCTATTTCCATAAAATTTTGTTCTAAAATTTCTATAAACTAAGAAAAATCAAAGTAAAATAACTTTTTTGTATAATCTTTTTTGTTTCACAATACTTACGTTGTAGTTTCCTAATTTTAAGACATTTTGGTAAAATTAGTCGAATATTTCAATAAATTTTGGGCCATAACCTTTAAAAGCGCGATGATATCTAAAAAGTGTAAATGGAGTAAAATTGGGAATGTAATGGTCTATTAGACAGTTAATTTCGCGATTTTTTTAAACCGCAGAAATGAAATTTCTCAGAAAAGTACATATTTAACTTAACATTATGGTATCTTAAGAACCAGAACCAGACTTTGGTTTTAGTTTTTCGTGATCGTTATTCAATTCAGTCTACGTAGAATTTGGTTTGAGTAGGTGAATTAATGTAGCTGCAGGAGTCAAAATTGTGAACAAATAGCTTGTAATGTTTTATGCTTTTAAACAAATGGAGTTCCCATCTTAATTTTTTTTGTTTTTCATTCGTTTTATTGAACTTAGAGAAACCAATAATATCGATAGTATCGAATCTTTGTCTGAAAACTATCGAAAATATCGAATGGCGTCACTATCGATAGTTTTGCAGCTCTAGTAGGTAGTAATTATCATATTTAGTAAATATGAATACTGTTTCTCCCAAGAACTCTGAAGAAGATAGCTAAAAAACTTTTGTTTGGAGCTCTGGTAAAATTGGAACAGGAACCGTCAATGGAGGAATTTTCTGCTTCTTAACGCGCTGATAGTTCCAACGTCCCTGCGTACGGTTTTACCCGCTGACACCAGGAAATCATTTTTTACAATTCTCCAAACCCTGGAAGCGCTGCTGACATTCGTTAAAATGTCCCAGAAGGCTACCTTGCAAACCAATTGTTTTTGGAATAGGACCATCGGATTTAAAAAATTTGAAATAAAAAAACGTTGACCTAATTATAAGCCTTTTCATTACCTTTTAAAGTAGTTTTAAGGTCTTTCATTGCCAATATAAGTAGTCCACTCATTACTTAAAAACCTTATTTATTGACTAATTTAGTCTATTTATTACCTAAAAATTACGTTATACGCACTCAGGGGAAAAATCGCATAGTAAAATCTATAACAATCATATTTGATTTAACTATGCCTATTTCGTATTAAAATTAATAAAAAAGCATTGTGAATTGACTAAAAACATATTTGAACGGCGAAATTCAGTTACCCCTTTTATATTCCCAAGGCAAGCAATTCCAACTTGAGAATTACAAGCGCCATACAAGCGACTACATGCCAGAAATATATTGTAGCATACTTTAAGGTAGAATTTTAGCCGTAACTATCATGTGCGATAGTGCAACTGGTTAAGTCGGCATGCCAATCGTTTTCAAGTGGAATGGTCCCGTGTTCGAGTCCCCACAGAGCAAGTACTATAAACATTTATATAATTCTTAGTTTTTCGGAACCAAATCTAATAGAATTCTTCTACTCTTGGATTCATTATAAAATAAATTGAGTCTAGACTGGCTCGTAAAATCTTTATAAAAAAAAATTTTTACTACTTCCAATATTAAATTTAACTATTTCTAATATTAAATTTGAAGTGTTCACTCTTCAGATATACGAATTCCATATTTAACGCTAAATCAATGGTGAAAATAGTAAAATCAAAGTGTAAATATTAAAATATCAGTGTTTTTTTCCCTGAGTGAGGTCAAATGTTGCCTAAATTTTTTAAAATTTTTTAGGTAAATTAGGCCCAATATTTCTTAGTTGTCATTTTAGGTAAAATTTATTTATTTATTTATTTATTTTGTTAACAATGATCTGCTAACTTAGGCTAAATTTATATAAACATAATACGAAAAGTAATTGGACTACAAGTTGGATGATTCGTGATGGTAAATTTCATTTAATATAAACATAAGTGACTTTTCAAAAGAAAAAATGAAGTGCAGGGAATTATAATTAGAGCATAAGACCCGAAAAGGTTCATGTAGGGCGTAGTTTGACCTGCAGACTGACAAGCGTAGTGGCCGAAATGTGCGAGTAAACCTCGAGGGAACTGTTAAGTTTATTGAAGAGAGAAGCTCTTGAGAATCAACCAATCCGAGAAGAAGCTTGTGCACAAATAGGACACCATTGCATATTCTGCGGTGATGCAAAGATTGAAGATCGATTAATTTTAACCTTGATCGATATAAAGGTAAAAGCCTGCTGGAGTCCCAATTCAGATTGCGAAGAGCGATTCGATAAGCGATTGCTGTTCTTTGTACTGTGGGCCCCATACACTAGAGCAGTATTCCAAAATAGGTCGTACCAAGGATATGTACAAAGTTTTCGTTGTGTAGGGCTCGTCAAACTCTTTAGACCAGCGCTTAATAAATGCCAATACTCCTTTGGCATTATTTACTGTGACGGCGAAGATCCTTTTCATGATATTTGAATTCCTATTGAATATGAGATAATATGGGGAGAGCTACGGTAAAAAGTCATCATTTGGCATTTAGAATGGTTAAGGAAAAGAAGGTTATTTAAACACCAGTTCAGAAGTTCGTTAAGGTCTAATTGTAGGAGAGTATGCAAAAACCACACCGAATATGGAAGGCAGACTTTAACGTCATCTGCGTACACAAAAACTGTTGAGTGCGATATGACTTGAGGGAGGTCGTTTACAAAAAGTGACTGCCCTGCGGAACACCTGAAGTTACGTTCACAACTGTTTACAGAACATTATTAAACAGCACTCGTTGAGTTCGATTAGAAAGGTACGACGAGATCCAGAATAATAAGTTAGGAGGGAAGCCGAATAGCGACAGTTTGTGGATAAGAAGAGCATGATTAACAGAATCGAAGGCCTTACTAATATCAGTAAAGACAACATCGGTTTGAGAGCCGGACTGAAAACTACGATTTATCAGTGATGAAAACTCGAGAAGATTCGTCGTTGTCGATCGACGTTTAACAAAGCCATGCTGCGAAGGAGATATGAGGTTGCTACAGAGATGCTGCAACTGCAAGGTGATCAACTCCTCGAACAATTTTGGAATCTAGACCGATCTAGACCTTTTTTGTGAAGTGGGATAATATATGATTCGTTCCAAATCAGTGGAAGACAAGACTGTTTTAAAGACAGGTTGTAAAGATATGTAATGGGTGAGCATAAAGATTCAGCACAGTTCCTAATAACACAGCTTGGGACATTGTCAGGGCCAGCCGAGAAAGATAAATCAGTCGTTGCCAAACATAACCTTCTTCGAAAATGGAAAGAAAAATATTGTTCGCATGAGGTACGGATATGGAGTAGAAGAGCTGTAAGACTGTGATGAATAGGTCGATTGAAAAGATGTGGCAAATAGATTAGCAATATTAAGATCAGAAGATTCAATCCTTTTCTGATAGTGAAAAGTGGGGGGAAATGCGTTCGATTTGCGTTTAGAGTTAACGAATGAATAGAACTGCTTTGGATCATTTCGGAAATTGATCCTGCATTGTGAGAGGTAATCTGCGTAACATCGGCTATTAATGGTGAGAAATTCAGAACGAGCAGAAGAATAAAGCGCAAAGTCTATCAAGGAACCAGTCTTCTGATATTTTTTAAAGAGTTTGGATTTCTTGTTTTTAAGGTACGACAAGTGCTGTGCGAACCAAGGTGGTTTAGTTGATGGTGTCAGAAAGCAGAGTATAGAACTTGGTAAAATGCTCAAACTGCAGACTCAATGTGACCAGTCAACTGAAGAAAGATGAAGGTTAAGTTCAAGAAAATTGGTCTTGCAAAAACACTTTACACGAGTAGTTGCCAATGCACAGTGGTTCCGTCCATAGGCCAAAAATCAAAAAAATCGATCACAAAATATTTAGACAAAATGTAAACAAATTGACTCTAAAATGTCCAATCTTCTTAATGACAAACCGGTTTTTGGTGGAAATCTAACAGGACTTTCTAAAAACAGAGTTTAAAGCATGAGCACGAGTTCATTTGCAAAGCGCAGCTGAACGCTGGTAAAGCAAAGTGCACTTCAAAACGGTCTGGTAATTGCTTAAATCTACAAAACTAAATTATGTTCAATGGATTTTGAAGTTAAAGGTATTTATTTTATCTCCATAAAATAATAAAAACTAATTGGTGTTGCAGTTCTTGTGAAATTAATGTTTTAGTTAACCTATTTGTTTGTTCCTTTTTGTGCGTCTTTATTATGTTTACTTAAAGTTTTAGTCGTGTTCCCCCAAGTTTCCCCCTGAGGTTTATTTTCCATTGTATTAATCGGATTCTTAAGGTAATAAAAGTGCTGAAGTTAGTTGCGGAAATTTGCGAATGTGCGTATAGTCTTTGATATACTAATCCGCCGACTTATTTTTTCAATGTCAAATTTGCCCAATGAAGCCTTCGTTTCGCATTTTTATTGTGCTGTGTAGTTGTTTTCGTCTTTCGTGTTTGTGTACAATTGTCAATGATCATTTAATCAATTATTTTTTGCATTTTTTGTTTTTATTTTCGATTTGGTTTTGGAAGGCGATTCGTATCCCAACAGAAATCTCAACCTTATACAAAAAATTTGGTTTACAACTTTCTATAAGTCAGTCATCAAAATCTGGCACGTTGGAGGTCCTGAACAAAAATTAAAAGCATTGAACAGAAAACACAAAATTCAAAAGGAATTTCGTTAAAAATGGGTTAAATAGTAAACAAAGTTCGATTGAGTAACAAAAGTTGTGTGGACGAAAGCAAAAATGAATAGAAAAACTAAAAATAAGTGAAATTTACGTAATAGTAGGCAAGCCTATAGGTGGAGGTAGAGGATAATCCATCGACGAAAATATTGCTTAAATTATTTTCTGATCCAAAATTGGCTTCAGAAATTACAGAAGTTATTGAAAATCTGATCTATCGTTGTGTCACTATTTTTCACACTATAACACCGGGCTTCAAAATTAGTGCCTACAAATTTAATGAATATGCCCTAGATACTGCCAAGAAACTAATTAAGGAATATCCATTGTACTATTTGCCAACTACAGTCCATAAGGTTTTAATTCTTGGATCTGCTGTGATAGAGCATGCAAAAGTATCAATTGGAGAGTTTTTAGAGGAAACTGCAGAGTCGAACAACAAAGACAGAAAAAAATGTAGACTTCATCACAGCCGGAAAATGTTACGCATTATAAAAAAATTCACTCTTTTTATGGTCCGACCCTTTTATAACTGGACAGATGGAGCTTGGAAAAAAGGATAAGTCAACGTTATTTAAATCTGAATAAGGCTTGCTAGAGGAGACATTATACATTTTTGTAATAATAGAGTATTAAAATGGTTTCAAATTTCAAATTTATTTATTGGTTATGGTTATAGATGGAGTTTGGGTGGGGGCGGTGTGCAACGACAAAATATTTTTATAGAGGCTTGGTGAAAGATTCATCACTCTACTACCATTAGAAGTATTTTTGGACTACTTCCATTAGAAGTAAGTAGGGCGTTTGAATCTTCACAAGGCAGCCATGTGCACAGCCACGTGCATAAATTTCAGGTAATTTTGAGCATTTTTAGGTAATTTTTTTTTCTGAGAGTATGTGTATTCGGATGCACAGCCTATGGTACAACAATCGAGGTACGGTGCTCCCAGTATGCGCCCTCAGCAAAGCAATTAAAAAGTAAGCAAAACGTTCTTTGCGTCTTGGTGCAAAAGCAAATGCTTAGTACTCAAAAACAATCTCTCCGCCGTACCTGGTATGATTATACCATGGCACTGCCTATAAAACGATTTGCGAATCTCAGGCTGTTTTAGAATTTTTTCTTAAGCTTCTCTTAGAATTTCAAAAATATCTCTTGCCGATAAAAACACTGCAACAGTGTTGCATTTTCCATCCAATTAATGAGCTTAATATACAATGTATACAATTCCAAATGATTCCATCAAATTGTCTCGAATGTCAACCGACTTCCTGACATTAATCGCTTTGATTGGTCGCTAATATAAGCTAATTGGCATACTTAAACGGGTGGGGATAAGTCGCACACCCAACTGCGGTAGTGCGCCTCACAAGATAGCGACGATTTTCCATCAAGATGCGACGACATGGTCTGAAATTATCTAATGAATTTTCACTTAATCCAAATCAAAAGTGGCGATCAAGATGCGCGGCATCCGCTTGCATCTGTTGGCATCGTCAACGTACAAAACCAACGTTTGCCTTGTGTGTGTTGTGTCGTTGCTTGTCATAAGCCGATCAGTGGTGAAATGGGCACCAGGCGGAGGGGGCTGCGGAGAAGGCGCTGTGAGGTCGTCAGCACGATCATCCTTCCTTCTTGGCTGACTCGTTGATTCTTGCTAATAATTCGCTTGACAGATGTTCAGGCATAATTAGAGATTAATTGTTCTATTCATAATTGGTCTGGGCGATGCGATGGGCGTTTGCTTGATATTTTTGGACAGTGGCAGAAAGGTGCCTGGGGGTTGATTTCAGATTGAAGGCAACAGTTGCCCATGCGGAAGGCAAATTAAATGTGATTATTGCCACAGGGGCATGAAATCTAAAAGTGTCCATTTTCAACAATATTAATCAAATCGTGTAGAAATGGCAAATGGAAATGCCATCATAAGTTCAAAATGAAAAACATCTACCATAAAAGTGTTTGTATGTTCCGTATGCACGAACTGCTGAACACATTAGAATAATATTTCATGTAGTTGTGAACTGATTAAAAAGCGGTTTAAGGAAAAGATTAAAAAAAAGTTTAGATCTTTGAAATGAAGAAGTACATAACCTGCTTGAAACGTGATTTCGAGACATATTTCAGGCACTATTTCTTCAAACTTGACTTATGTTAGAAAATTAGTGCTTGAAGCTTCACTGGCTTTAAGCGGGTCTCATAATAATCTCTTTCAAAGCCTTCAATCGAATACCTCTTAGAATTTGGCTAAAGAAAACTATTTCAACCCGAGCAATGCCGGGTATTTAGCTAGTTTGTTATAAAAATGCATTTGCATCGCCACAAAAACTGAAAACAAAAGCGCAACACAATAAACAGAATAGAAAACCAGCGGCAAACACTAATAATTCGCTTTTATTGAGTGTTTCTGGTACAATAAAAAAATATTTTCTGTTGGATTTCCCCCTTTTGATGGGTCGTAAAAAATTTGGAAATTTTATTGACCAGAGAAAAATACTGTGCATCTGTATGTGTATGTATTTTTGTGTGTGCGGAGCCCCAACTCCACTACCTTCCCTCTCTATTAAAGCGAACTTAACGAGCCAACAAATTACTACACATCATAAAAACAAAAAGCGAAAATCACACAAAAATATACCAAAACAC
Source organism: Lordiphosa collinella (assembly GCA_018904265.1). NCBI lineage: Eukaryota > Metazoa > Arthropoda > Insecta > Diptera > Drosophilidae > Lordiphosa > Lordiphosa collinella. The sequence continues at coordinate 27,591 of JAEIFV010000366.1, forward strand.
GGCGACGCCACTTGGCGACTGGAAGGCTAAAAATAACAAAAAAAAAAAGTAAAATTATGCGCTCAATGAATTGCTGGAAACGGCCCCTCCGAACCGGAGAAGATGATGCCGTAGGAGATCATGTTGGGCAGTGAGCGTGTGTCATTATCAAAATGATTTAAAAGCACAGTTGCGGTGGCATTTAAAGGGATTTCCCATGCCAAGTTATGGTAAAGACGCCTCAGCTGCTTATAACTTGAACAGAGGGGGAAATTTGTTCTATAAAAGTCAATGGGTGAGAGTCTGAAAGAGAACATTTTAGGGCCCAAAAGCTTGATTGGCAAGTATCTCGTTGGATCGGTCATGTGCCACAGAGGATTGGTAGGACAATGAAGGTTCCCAGAATTCCAAGAGAATAGCGAAACACCGTAATTCTGTTTTATTTGAATAACTTTCAACTAACTTACAATAATATCAACCATAATTTTATTACCAAATATACAATGAAAAGAATTCAACCATTTTTAAGGTACAACAAAAAGCTAAATATTTATAAATTGGAACGAACTAAGAGATATTCTAGAAATTACTAAGCTATTCCGAATTATGCCACTTATACAATCAATTAAAAAGGATTACGATTCGTTCTTAAGAAAAGCTCTTGAATTTATTCCGGTTTGTTCTAGAATTTTGTAGGAACGATTCACTCTTGGGTAATCTTAATTACAAAACGAATTGTTCTTGGATAAAAATGCGTTATTCAAAATGAAAAAAAGGAATCACTATCTTGAATCAAGATCAATTCGTCCCTAAAGTGAAAATAAGCTTTACTTCTACCATAAATCTTTCTTAGCTAGTACAAATAAGAAAAAAAAGAAAATAGGGAAAGAACTTCGGTTCGGCCGAAGTTTTGTATACCCTTTCAGTTCGTTTTTCTAAATGAGACTACTATTCGGACCATACTTTTCTAAGGGATCTATACTATATAGTTATCTGATTTCGACCAAATTTAGTGGAATCATGGAAAAGCATAACAAACTAACATGTACATTTTTAAAGGCGATTCCATTCAAAACAAAAAAGTTTTTCCCACTAGAACTTTTTTTCGACCGATCATTCTTATTGCAGCTATATGCTTTAGTCACCCGATTTTGACAAAACTTAGTAGAATTGTGTAAAAGTATATAAAATAAATATAGCCAACGTAAGGGATCCGAAAACAAAAAAAACTTTTCTCACAGAACTATTTTCCGACCGATCATTCCAATGCAGCTATATGCTATAGTAATACAATTTTGAACAAACTTTGTAGAATTATGTGGGAGCATATACAACATATACAAATTTCAATACATTTCCATTGAAAACAAAAAAGTTTTTCTAGCTAAGACTACTTTTCTAACGCTACTTTTCTATGACAGCTATACTAAATAGATGTCCGATTTCGACCAAATTTGGTGGAATCATGGAGAAGCATAGTAAACTAAGAAGTACGAAGTTTGGAGGCGTTTCAATTGAAAACAAAAAATTTTTTCTCACTAAAACTAGTTTTTCGACCGATCGTTCCTATGACAGCGATATGCTATAGTCATCCGATCCGGCCGGTTCCGACAAATGTGCAGCATATTTGTACCAAAAGACTTCGTGCAAAGTTTGGTGAAGATATCTTTCAAACTGACGGAGGAGATAGCATAGAAACAGACGGACAGACGGACGGACGGACACACGGATAGGGCTAAATCAGCTCAGCTCGTCGTGCTAATCAATAATATATACGTTATGGGTCGGAGATTTCAAGTCCAAATTCACTGCTTTCGAAATATAAAAGAGGCAGTTAATTTTCTGCTAATGCGGTATTTTCACTTGTCGAGATCTCATATGAAATGAGTGAAGAAACTCAGATTGATTATTACACTTATCTGACATCTCAAATTGGGAACTCTTTGGAGATATCAGACTACGCGCGTGCATAATAGTCGATAGCTTTAAGATACCATTTGTGTTTCCCCAAGATACCGAGTTCGAGTCCCAGACAAGGTAAAGTTAGAAATTTAAGTAATGACTCCTAATTTAAATGTGATTTTCAGAAAGAAAACTTTAGTCAACCAACAGAAAGAAAATATCATACAAAAAGGAAGTTAACCCTCGCCAGTTTTGCTACAGCTTCCATTGAAAACAAAAGTTTTTCTAACTAAGACTTTTGGACCTACTTTTCATGGGATCTTAGTATAGATGTCTGATTTCGACCAAACTTGGTGAAATCATGGAAAAGCATAGTACACCGTTAATTACGAAATTTGGAGGCGATCCAATTTAAAACAAAACAGTTTTTCGCACTATAACTTCTTTTCGACCGATCATTCATACTGCAGCTATATGCTACAGTCATCCGATTTTGATAAAACTTTGTAGAATTGTGTAAAAGTATATAAAATAAGTGTAAGCCAATGATAAGGACGGTTTCATAAAAAAACGAAAAAGTTTTTCTCACTAGAACTAGTTTTTCGACCGATCGTTCCTATGGCAGCTATATGCTAAAGTCATCCGATCCGGCCGGTTCCGACAAATGTGCAGCGTATTTGTACCAAAAGACTTCGTGCAAAGTTTGGTGTGGATAGCTGACGGAGGAGATAGCATAGAAACAGACAGACGGACAGAGGAACAGACGGACGGACGGACAGACGGACAAGGCCAAATGAACTCAGCTCGTCATGCTGATCAAGAATATAAATACTTTATGTGGTCGGAAATGCTTCCTTCAATGCGTTACAAACATCCGCACAATTTTATAATACCCTCTGCAAGGGTATAAAAAGAATATCCAAAGGGTTTATACGCGTCTTCCTCTTCTGTCTCTACCCCCTCACTCCATTTCCTCTCTAATAATTAGGAAATATTTTTCTCCTTCCTTAAATCTAGGAATGTTTTTTTTTAAAATATAGAAAATGATTTTCTACAATTAAGAAAATATTTTCTAGCTTATCGTAATTATTTTCTTAATTTGAATAGGTCACAGTCCTAAAATAAGGTGAATGTCTTATGGTGAATGGCTTTTGACCCCTTTTTAAGGCAAAATTCTTAATTTTAGAACGATTTCGGTGTTTTTTTTTTGAGTGTAGCCCCAAAAGTGAAGAAGGAGATACACAGAGGGAAAAAACCGAGAACATTAGACTCTAATGAGCACATTCGGTCACAAAAACTAATAATGGACGGATTTTCTCACTTCGAGAACAATTTCTCACTTCAAGAACTTTTTTTGAGAACGCAAAGTCTTGATGTGAGTAGATATGTTCCGTTTTTTTATTCACAAAAACTCACAAAAAAATTTGAGGCCCAGGTCCACCGCCGTCCAGATCCACCGTCCAGGTCCTCCGCCGTCCAGGTCCACCACCGTCCAAGTGCAGGTCCAAGTCCACCCTCCAGGTTCGCCCGTCCAGATCGATCCTCCACCGTCCAGATCCAACAACCAACCCCATCCAGGTCTGCGCAAGGACAACATCGCTTCGCTTGAACAACACCCCAGCCACTTTGATTAATTTTTATTAAATAAATTAAAATTTTCCGGGACTGACTGGGATTAGAGCCCAAAAGACTTTTGTCGCGCGCAACGACGGCGGCCGTCTTAGACAGCTAAGCTATTGTCCAGTGCTGATACAGCACGTCTGAATAGCAAGTTAAACTTTTCGGTGCGGTGATTGAGGTGAGCGGAATTGTGCTCATTTCATGAACATTCGGAACTTTTGTTCCCAAAAATTTGATACAACCTTCTGTTCATATTTTGAGATGAAAAAATCTTATTTTCTAAACACGTTTTTTCCCTCTGTGTAGCATAGAAACTGACGGACGAACGGACAAATGGACTTGGCTAAATCATTTCAGCTCGTCATTCTGATCAAGAATATATATATATCTTTATGTGGTCAGAGATGCATATCGTAATGCGTTACAAGCTTCTGAACAATTTTATAATTACAATTTTATTATTCTGAGATCGGAACCGCTAGATTCAACAACAACTCAAGTCAGATTCGAAAATAAATCGGGGTTGATTAAAGCTCAAAGCGGAACTGATCTCGCATAAAATGGAACAAAGCATAATAGGTTTAAATTAAGTGCAAAAGAGGTACTACTTTTAGATCAATGACGATTGAATTAAGTATTTAATAGGCTTACATTAGGTATTTTATTTAGTATCGAAGTAGTTTATCCAATCCTCGTTCTGAACAAATAAAAAACTTCGTTTAGTCTATGATAAACTAATATTAAGCTACAAAAGTTCTTAAAACCGTTATGTAAACTAAGAATTTAGGCATTTTTCAAAACGATCTTGAATTATGAATTTAGTACTTAAATAAATGAAGAAATTCCAGGCTCATTCAATTTTTAAACTGAAACATCTTGATTCAAGAATGAAATTTCATGATTTTTCTCTCAGTGTACCAACAGTTACTAAGTGTAAGTTCCAAAATTATCTAAAAGTGCCAAAAACAATACACCATACTTAAAGCAATAAAATAGTGCTGAAAATACCGTTTTATCACAGACTTACGATAGCCCTTTTGAAGGCTTTTAATTAGTGTGTTTTTTTATGATCGTGACATTAGACCAGCGATGTTCAAGAAGAGCTAGGCCAAAAAGTGAGAGTGTATTGGAGTGCGATATCAAAGCAACACAGCCCAGCTTTGAACTGCCCTTAACGACGGCTGGGCAGCGAATGAAGGCAAAGAGAGCTCTGCTTACGCTCATATGCCCGACTTCGGCATGCGGTCGGCTCGTGTGCGTGTAAATAGCCGATTGCGCTCTGCCACTGGGGGCTAAGGAGGCAGATCGCTGCATTAGACTGACTAAGGGCCAATTTCTCAAGATTAAAGATAACCTGATTTTCACCAATAAGTTGCTAACGCTGCGATGGTTTGGCCAGAGTATGTTTGTCTATATATCTCAAAATATCAAAATAGAAAATATCAGATATTTATCGATTTTTAATATATCGATTCAAAAAAAACTTCTAAAACGTCTTGAAACTAGAGCTTCAAAAAAAGCTGAAAATTTGTTTTAGAACGATTAACCATAGGACCACCATTTCTTAATTTGATTCTTATCCTTTTCCTTAAAGGCTAACGGACCTAAAAAATATCAAGTGACAGAATGATCGGCCATCCGTTCACTGAACTTCCAGGCACAATTAAGTATCGAAATGAATTTTACACACCTAGGGCCAACAAGCTATTGGGTTCATTTACCCGGTGCATTGAGCACTTGTTTGACCTATTTAGTGCCTAATTTTTCCCTGCTGTATCGTTTATAAAAATATCGTTAAAAAATAAAAATCATATCAGAATTGTCGAAAAACAAAAACATCGATATTTCGATAAATCGATAAAATGTTGACAGCCCTAGCCCAAAATTAGTCAAATCCATTGACAGTGGCGGGTCCTCTGTTTTGCGAAAGAGATTGTTCTATTTGCTAAAAACTTGTTCATTGTTGAGAAACGTCTGCCAAACCGGAATCATTAAACAAAGGCATCGTCCGTAACCATTTACAGGTATTGTTTTTTATACCCTGTTCCCATTGAAAATGGGAAAAGGGGGATCATGAAGTTGTTTTTTTTTTTGTTTTTTTGTATAGGGGGGAAAGCCAAGAAGTGTGGGACTCGGAATTCCTCACCCACTAAAACCACACCTACTCTCCGTTTTCCTCTTGCGGAACTACCGCTAAGTATTACTTTACAAAGGGGGAGATGGCACAAAGGTCTCCACCAGATTCCTATCTAGGGTTTGAACTCGAATTGCGCTGTCGTTCAGCGCGACGCAAGGATTTGAGAATCTCGGCAGCCATGGTGCAAATAGCATTCCAATTATTTTGCGAGCTAAGTAGGATGTCCATAAAGTCAGGAACTGTAAATGGCCTCCCAATACCTAGGCATAGCTCTTCCCGTTCGGCAACGAATCTCAAACAGACAAAGAAAACATGTTATGCGTTTTCTATGGTCCGCGCACAGTTTGTGCAAAACGGATCTGTCTCATGCTTAAACCTATAAAGATAGGATTTGAAGCATCCATGTCCAGTCAGTAGCTTTGTTAGGTAAAAGTCGGTTTGTCCGTGCTGTCTACCCACCTCGTTGGTGGTAGTACTCCGCCTCGCTTGCAATTGCGTCACCGTTCTCTCTCGTCGATGGTCATCTGCCTCCCTGCTTTCCATTGCTAATAGGTCCAGCGGCACCATTCCAGCCAGTACTAGGGCCGCGTCTTCTGACACTGTCCGGATAACTCGGAGAGCGCACCTTCTGTACGCACTCTTGCATCCTCCACTATATAATGGCACGGTCATCGCAGGGGCCCATATTGGTGCTGCGTACATGATGATCGACCTTACCACGTTGCAGATCAGCCATCTACTATGTTGCCGAGGTCCACCGATATTCGCCATTATTCCTGATAAAGCAGTCGTGGCTTTGATGGCCAGCATAACCCCCAGGTACTTTATAGCCTCCTTCGACTGGCCTCCGACTCTTATGTGGGCAGTTTCTACACGTTTCCTACTGCTGATAAGGACCGCCTCGGTTTTGTGGGGCGCCAGACTCAACCCGTTAACCTTAAGCCAGTCGGTCACCCGCAGGGTGCATTGGGACATCTAATGAAAAAGTTTTTTCCTGTAAAAACTTACACACCCGGTCACCTTCACTAGCTGTTGGCGCCAGGTAAAAGTAAAAGCTTCACAACCTTTCAGGTTATGACAGGCGTTTTGCTCACAAAACCTAGTAAGTGTTTTTACCTTTTACCAAGAATTTAGCACCTAATACTCATTCCAATTTATTTAATTTCTTGAAAATGCTCCAAATGCTCAGTTTGTCCAAAATTTGGCGCCACAATTCTCCCCGGACAGATAAGCACACGCCTCCGACACCGAATAAAGATGCAAATGACTCAATGCGATGGCCATAAAGCAGAGACTGACAAACTCAACTGCCAGCACGTAGACAAACAATGCAGCCAAGGATATGGTCGAGAGTCCTTTGGCCAGTGTGTGATCAAAGCGGACAAGTGAAGTCCATTAAAACACTAAAGTCACGTCAAGCGCCAAATGATGAATGTGGCCTAAGGCGACGAACGAGGAGGAGCAGACCAAATGCAGGCGAAAGTCGTCCAAAAAATGTGAGGAGAGAAAGAGGATAACACAGTGCTGCAGTGTGTCCATGTCCATGTCCATATGACCATGGATGAATACCAATCAGAGAAACAATTGCACACTCTACCAGACAGTCGCTCAAAATGGGTTTTCTTTTTTTTGGGTGGGCGTGGCCAACAGCAGGCTGCAACGATGGCCACATGGACATGGCCAATTGTCAACGGAAGTGAGGAAGTGCGCCCCTCTGCAACGCACTCATGAAGTCATTCACTCAATTTATCGTTTGATGAATGTCCTGGCAGATAGACCAGGTCCTGGGTGCTGGTGCCAGCCCATCACACACACACACATGCACACATTTAATGGCCATTTGAGCAGTTGATAAACGTTTCGCTCGTTTGCGTTGATGAAATGTTGTCGTTGTCCTTGTTCGTCCTTTGTTGCATTGTTTATTTATGCCTGGCATATGGAGCCAGAGCCAGTGCCTGGCCTGGAGCTCTGGCCTCGTGCGTTTAGTTTTTGCACTTATTTCTAATTGTTTTTGTTTAGCTTTTTCGTCATGCGGCGCTTTTTTGATTTATGATGGGCAGAAATTTGCCTGGTTTTTGTGGCAGCACCGTTTTTGGCACTGCATTTTGCGTAGATGACAAGGACATACTATTATGATGTCACTGCCTGACAGGCGACATACTCGTTCACATCCTGACAGCTGAAGAGCAGTGGGTCTAGGTTTTTTCCGACCCACCCATAAATATGAATTTATGGATTTCTCTCACCCGAAATCGTTGCAAATCGACGCAAAGTGCTCTAATTTACGTCAAAAGACGAAACGAAAACGAAAATGTCGCACAATTAGGAAAGAAATATGTAGCTGCTGGGGGAAATGGCACGACTTGGCTCCACAAGCCGAAATAAACTTAATTTATGAAAACTATTTGCCCAGGACAACAACGATAACGACTACCATTCCCCACTCCATCCTGGCGGATCCCTTATTCGTCCATTGTCCTGCTCGATGGATAGACACGCGCCCGTCATAATTCTGTATAATCTATGTACGATTTGAGTAAAAACAAAGGAAAGCCGAAAACATAAATTTCACATTTTATGTGCACTTTTCTTGCTGCTCGACCAGTTTGGTCCTTGGAGACATTTTGTGCGCTGTCATTAGGAAAAATAAAATATGCCACCCACTTCTTGCTTCTCCATTTCGGTCTTGTCCTGCGGAATGTCAAACAAAACGGGACAACCATCAAGTTTATGGACAAATAACACAAATTGCCAAAACCAAAAGGGAACACACAAAACAAGAAACTTTTATTCTTACATATTTGTTGTCCATTTGGTTGAGACATGAAATATGGGTTCGTTTGGGAGATTTTTTAAACTCTCTGATTCGAGCACATTCAATGATGTCAAAAATTTATAAATTTAAATTTAATTTCTGTTGCAAACGAAATTCACGCTGTCTTGACAAAGTTAGCCTTGAACTATAAATGTTTGTTAAAGACAATTTTCCGTAGTTTTCCCCCAAATCTTTTAAAACTTGTTCACAAAATGATAAAAATATCGCATTTGTCAGTCATTTCATAAGTAAAACCTTCTCCTGGAATAATCTTTAGAGCTACCGATCCAAATTCATTCGTGTGACTTAACTTCAAAAATTAGTTTTAGTTTAGTTTATTATTTAATATCCCAATGACACAAGACATATACGAGGGCCGTGCCAGAAATGGCCGACCTAGCATAGTAGTGTTGGAAAATGCTCACAAAAAAATATTAAAAAGGGGAAGTACCGACTATTAAAAGCTTGGTGCCTTTACCTTGCACAGTTATTTTTTGGTCGATTTTAATAGAGAACGCTTGTTATTGATTTGCAAACATGGACAAAATTGGTCATCGTTATGTGATACAATACTTTCATATAAAAGGTCTTAGTCCAACCAATATTAACAAGAAAGAACGTCGGTCAAGCCCGACTATAACATACTCTGTACCTGTGAAGTGCTGCCCATCACCGCTGCGACCTGTGCTGCCCATAATTGTTTGACGGATCGGTTCATCCGATCTTTAAAATTCCTTTGACGGATCGATAAATAATCCTGATTACTAAATATGTCCAGAAGGAACGAACCTTCTATCTATAAAACTGTGGGAGATATGACGTTTTTACCAATTTGCGGGGGCGGGAGGGGGCGTGGCAAAAATTGAAAACATACTTGATCTGCCTGCAAGTATAAGAAGCATATGTCCCATATATGTCAAACCTCTATCTCTTGCCATCTCTAAAATCTGTGCGTTCATACGGACAGACAGATCGACATGGCTATATCGACTCGGCTGTTGATGCTGATCAAGAATATATATACTTAATGGGGTCGGAGATGCTTCCTTCTGGCTGTTACATACTTTTGCACAAACTTATTATACTCTATGTACCTTTGGTACAGAGTATAACAATTTGTTTTAGTTTTTTCAGCTGAAGAGAAAACTCCTGCGAGAGATCAGCGATCGGGAAAGCATCATAGCCGAACACCAGGACAAATACCAGTAATTAACTGTAAAGAACGACAAAATTTCGGAAGATGTTAGCAGTTTATCTATCCCCTCTATATAAAGGGTGATTTTTTTAGCTATTATCTTTTTGGCAACACTGGTTTAAACAGCTCACGCACGTTTCGTGTTTTGTTTCACTGTCAAACATCTTCAGTTTGGTCTAAAATTTAACCATAAATCGTCTCACAAACGAACAACGCTTGCAAATTATTGAATTTGATTATCAAAATGCGTGCTCTGTTAAGAAAGTTCATCGCGCGCTTCTTCAGCTATTGTGACTAAATTTCGCACCAAATTTACATTGTTGGACATTAAACCACCAACACGCTTACGTAGAGTGCGAACTGAAGAAAATATCGCAGCTGTATCGGCCAGTGTTAATGATGACCACCAATTATCGATTCGTCGCCGTTCGCAGCAATTGGGCCTCTGTTACTCAACAACGTGGAAAATTTTGCGGAAGGATTTAGGTGTGAAGCCTTTCAAAATACTGGTGGTGCAAGAATTGAAGCCGAACGACCTACCGCAACGTAGAATTTTTGGTGAATGGGCTCTTGGAAAGTTGGCCGAAGATCCACTTTTTTACCGAAAAATTGTGTTCAGCGACGAAGCTCATTTTTGGCTCAATGGGTACGTAAATAAGCAGAATTGTCGTTTTTGGAGTGAATATCAGCCAGAAGCATTGCAAGAGCTACCAATGCATCCAGAAAAAGTCACAGTTTGGTGCGGTTTATGGGCTGGTGGCATCATTGGACCGTACTTCTTCAAAGATGATGCGAATCGTAACGTAACTGTGAATGGTGAGCGCTACCGTGAGATGATATCCAACTTTTTTTTGCCCAAAATGCAAGAGCTTGACTTGCATGACATGTGGTTTCAACAAGACGGTGCCACATGCCACACAGCACGCGCAACAATGGACTTATTGAGAGGCGAGTTCGGTGAACATTTTATTTCACGTTCGGGACCCGTCAATTGGCCGCCTAGATCGTGCGATTTAACGCCTTTAGACTATTTTTTGTGGGGCTATGTTAAAGCTCATGTCTAAACAGACAAGCCCGCTTCAATTGACGCATTGGAAGACAACATTGAAGCATTTATTCGTGAGATACCGGCCGAAATGTTGGAAAGAGTATGCCAAAATTGGACTAAGCGGATTTACCATTTGAGGCGCAGTCACGGTCAACATTTGCATAAAATTATCTTCAAACATTAAATTATATGGACCGTACTTTCGATTCAAATAAAGATTTCAGGCATTTTTCTGAATTTTATGTGCTTATTTTTAAAAAACTTTCCTATAGCTCATAAAAAATAACCCTTTACTTAAGCTTAAGCTACCTCTTAGCTAAACGCCACCAACAAACAGCTCCTGATCTGCGTGGACAAAATCAAGGAACTCGAGCTTCATAACCAAACCCTCAACGAAACTCTGACCAATAAAACTTAGGAATTTCAGGCTGTGTCCAATGATCGCAATGAAATGGAACGTTGCTTACTTGAGAACCGAGATGCGCTGCAGAGTCGACGCGAAATTTTAAATTCCTCCACAGATTTGCTTAATAGGAGTTCCATTTCTTCTAATAATACTCCACCCATGAATCTGGCCAGTTCGGTGATAGAACTAGTACTGCGTGAGCGGAAGGAAGATATGGGAAAACTAAAGAGCGCTAAACAACGCATGAACGAGGGCATGATCAAGGTTATGCAACCAACTATTAGAGTAAGATGTTGAAGAGCAGCCAGCTGCTGATAAGGATGCCAAGCTAATGGGGTTGATGGAGGCCAGTTAGCAAAAGCTGCAACAGGCAGCAGCACAAGTACCTCTTGTAGACTCCGAGCCAACATAATCTGGAGGTAAAAGAAAGTAACAACCAATTCCAGCAAGATATGGAAAATAAGATACTAGAGAAATAAAAAAATATTTAAAAAACAACACGGATAATATGCAGTCCTGACCGCACGGGTCGAGCTCTGCTCGAGAAATGATCTCAGGCAGAATTTTACGCCTTCTTTTATAGCAAAGGCAATGCCGAGATAATGTCCTAACGCGTTGGCCCAGTTACCCCGATAACTATCGATATTTGTGGTTAGGCGCCTTATTTGAAAACGAAATGTTCGTTACTTGTTTGAATTTTAACTGCGATTCGTTTCTTAATTATATTTGTTGAAGAAATCATTACACTTCTATCCTTAATACATTTGTTTGAATTTAATTATGCTTGTAATTGTTTTAAATTAATGTTTTTACGTCCGTCCTCGTTCGTACTTCTTCTCAGTGTGACCATTTGCTACTAACACTCATAATACTTTTATATCATGTGCTCAGTGTTGTAAAGTGACAAATTCAAGATATTAACAGCGAACGAATATGAAACGGTTCTAATTTCAAATTCAAACTTATTCAGGGGTAAGTTCACTAGCGATTTGGTTTCCAGCGATTTATTAAAGTGCTCCGAAATTTGCGCCATTGTTTTTCAAACATTATTGCATATAGTAAACACCAAGCAAGAGCAATTTAAGGTACTCTTTCTCTTGCGTTTAAATAAATATTTTTAGCTGTAACATTTTTAGATTTCTTTAACGAAATAAAATTAATTTCCAATCGAAGACTTACGGAAGACACAAATCAGTAAGCAGACCGTTTTAAGATCTGACAAACTAGCTATACGGTCAAGCCCGACTATAACATACTCAGTACCTCTGAAATGCTGCCCATCACCGTTGCGACCGGTGCTGCCCATAATTGTTTGTTTTCCTTATAACTCGAATATCGTTCATCCGATCTTTAAAATTCCGGCGGATCAATAAAGAATCCCGAATACTAAATATGTCCAGAAGATTCGAACCTTCTATCTATAAAACTGTGGGAGATATGACGTTTTTTCGATATTGCGGGGGCGGGAGGGGGCGAAGCCAAAATTGAAAATAAACTTGATCTGCCTACAAGTATAAGAAACATATGTTCCATACATGTCAAACCTCTATCTCTTACCATCTCTGAGATCTGTTTGTTCATACGGACAGACAGACGGTCGGACAGACGGACACTTTTGCACAAACTTAATATACTCTGGGTACCTCTGGTACAGAGTTGGTAATTTTTTTAGGTCTGTTTCCCAAGACCGCCTCTTAGCGGGGTAAGTATTTGACCCTAAAAGACCTAATTCTCTAAGAATATAAAATTCTTCCAGAACAAACATTTTTTTTTTTGCAGCAAAAGCAATACAAACAAGAAAGATAGTCGGTCAAGCCCGACTATAACATACTCTGTACCTGTGATTTGAATATAAAACTATTAAGCGATATTAAAAAATCATTATAACCGTATACCTGCACGTCAAAGGCATCAGTAATTGCTTTAGTTTTTTTATATTTTCTCCTTCTTACTTGCATGGCTTCCATTTCTCCAATTCTCAATGCCCTATATTGTGTCACACCCCTTTTTTCGCCTGGGACAACTCCCTGAACCCACCCAATTTCGTTCATTTCAGCCTCCTATCCGCAAGAATGTAACTGGCATAACATTCCAACACTTTTCGACACGGGTCAGCCGCCCCTCTAGCATATCCGTTTGTGCCCAATGTTGCCCGAGTCCAAGTTTTGTGTGTCTCTTCTCGGGGCTCGGACTGGCTGAGCTCGTCAAGTGTTTGTTTTGATGGAAAACACCCGAGGTTCTCCCACTCCATCCATTGGATCTGAGCATTTGAGCAAAAGTTTTGTGCGCACAACACCCACAAAATGTGTCCTTTTTCCACTCTACCCCCAGCCCCGTCCCTCACTTCATGTCCATTATCCTGGTGGCGCATGTTTGTCTTTCATCATTTTATATTTTTTTTGTTGCTTTTTTTTTGCTATGTGTTATTCTTTGGTTTGGGTTTTTCTTGTGGAATTTATGTTTTTTATGCTTTGCTTTTCATCTATTTTTCTACATTTTGTGCTGACCACAGGAGCAGAGAAGCTCCTGGTTGTGCTGTGGCTAGTTCTGCTCCCAGTCGCCATGTCCTGTCTCTCGATCTGTTGTGTGTGTGTGTGTGTGTCTATCGTATGGCGGACATTTTTCTTATTTGCAATAAATTTGGTTATGAATGTTTCTGCTGTTTGCTGGGAATTGTACATAATTTTCACAATTTTGATGTTAACTTGGAAATTTACGATACTTTATTTTGAAATGATGCCTGGGAGTTGCTGCTCTTCTGCTTCTAACGTTTTGTGGGAAGGCATTAAAAATTCATTTTTACGATTCTAGTTGGCGGATTTAAGCGAAGCGCTTTGAGTAGGAAGGCAATATAAAACATGGGAATGAAATAGGGAGTTGGCACTTCATTTTTGAAAGATTTTTGAGGTTTTATATTTCTGGCTCAAAATGGTTTCCGAAAATGGTTTAATGTATCAGAAATTATTTGAGCTATTAACTTGATATTTGGTTATATCGAAACAAAAACTTTCAGGTGATTTCAAAATTTATTTGAAACTCTCATTTGAAATGAAAATATGTATGTGGACTGGGCTAAAATCAGAGCTAATAATAGGGGAAGTTAACTTCGGCTCGGCAGAAGTTTTGTATACCCTTTCCGCCATAGAACACAAACAAGTTTTTCTGACTTCTTTTCGGACCTTACTTTTCTATAGCTGAACTATATAAGCAGAGCAAATTAAGAAATACGAAGTAAAGAGGCGTTTCCTTTAAAAGCAAATAAATTTCTGCCTAAAACTAGTTTTTCGAACAATCCTTTCTATGACAGCTATATGCTTTAGTCATCCGATACGGCCAGTTTCGACAAAAGTGCAGCGTATATGTACCAAAAGACTTCGTGCAAAGTTTGGTGAAGATAGCTTTCAAACTGACGGAGGAGATAGTATAGAAACAGTCAGACGGACGGACAGACGGACAGGGCTAAATAAACTCAGCTTGTTAGCTGATCAAGAATATATATTCTTTATGTGGTTGGAGATGCTTCCCTCTGCAAGGGTACAAAAATAGAACTAATGGGATATTGCATTCATAAAGTTCTCAAGTTCTAATTCTCCTCTTAGCTCAAATAAAGAAGTATTTGCAAGCGGCTTGATGGTGTCAGCGTTTGAAGCTCACTAATGAGATGTTGCCGGAAGTCCGTCGAAACTGTCTGTCTGAGTAACCAAACCTGCTGTGTCCAAATGATTTCTTTTGATTATTGAACTATAATCAGTCATTGACCTTAACAGTATCACATTCCATTATATAATCATAAACATGTTTTAAGAAGGCATACGCTCTAGAAAAAGCTCCAGGCAGAGTTCTAGATCAATGGGGATAGATTTTAAGCAATTTTGTTCTTAAGATTACCAAAATTCAAAACTTACGTTCTTCAATCAACATCTTTTCGTACTCACTGTAAGCCGAAAATTTGAAGATTAAGTACAAAATTGTCTTACAATGCAAGCTCCTAAAAATGTGCGAAGGAAAATGAGAATTATTTTAAAAGAATCTGTTCTTAAAATTCCCACCTGGTGCAGCTCAGCTGTTTTCGTGTCACATGTTACTGTCAAACATGTTCAGTTTGGTCTAAAATTTAACAATGAATCGACTGACAAACGAACAACGCTTGCAGATTATTGAATTATGTTATCAAAATTCATTCTCGGCTAAGAAAGTTCATCGTGCTTTCATATTTTGGTCAGTTTGGGCAAACTTCTAATGCGGCTATTCAGAATCCTGTGACTAAATTTCGCACCAAATTTACATTATGGGTCATTAACCAAAAACACGCATACATAGAGTGCGGACAAAAGAGTATATCGCAGCTATATCCGCCAGTGTTGTTCGCAGCAATTGGGCCTCGGAAGGATTGGAGTATAAAACCTTTTAAAATACAGCTGCTGGAAGAATTTGAAGCCACACGACCTACCACAACGGCTAACTTTTGGTGAATGGGCGCTGGAAAAGTTGGATGAAAATTCTCTTTTTATCGGAAAATTGTTTTTAGCAACGAAGCTCATTTCTGGTTGAATGGATGTGAAGAGCTGCCAGATGCATCCCGAAAAAAGCACTGTTTGGTGTGAATGAAGGACCGGTGGTATCAGTGGACCGTACTTTTTTAAAAATGACGAAGGCAGGAAAGTTAATGTGAATGGAGAGCGCTACTGTGCGATGATTAAAAAGTCTTTTTTGCCCAAAATGGAAGAGCTGGACTTGGCTGACATGTGGTTTCAACAAGGCGGTGCCACATGCCACACAGCTAGCGAAACAATGGCCCAATTGTGAGGCGAGTTCACGTTTGTGGCCGGTCAATTGGCCGCCTAGACCGTGCGATATCACGTCTTTAATCTATTTTTTGTGGGGCTATGTTAAGGCTCATATCTATAGCGAAAAGCCCGCCACAGTTGACGAACTGGAAGCCCATATTAAAGAATTTATTCGTAACATACCGGCCGATATGTTGGAGAGAGCATACCAAAATTGGACCCGTCGTATGAACCTTTTAAGGCGCACATTTACATGAAATCATCTTTAATCATTAAATTCTATAGATCGTTCTATTAACTCAAATAAAGATTTTATACATTTTTCTGAATTTAATTTATTCTTTTTAATCAAGTCCGAAAGTACACAGAAAAAAGATCCAAGAAAATATCCATTTGGACTGGATATTTCTTTAATATCCTTTTATCATCCAACGGAGCTGAAAAATCATCCAAGGGATGATCATTTTTCATATCCTTTGGATGATTTTTCAGTTCCATTGCATGATAAAAGGATTTTAAAGGCATATCCAATCCAAATGGATACGGGAAAACATCCAATGCATATTTTTGCATATCCTTTTTTTCTATGTGTACTATTAACACCTTTTGTACTCAATTTAAGTACAAAGTTCTCAATTCTTTTTCTGAGTGTGTGAGACCATTTCGATTACTTGCACTTGCAGATGAAATGTCAAATTAAAAGACCCCACCACCCCTTTTCTCGCCAGTCAGCAATCTTCTTTTTTCTAAATCATCATCATCCCTCTCCTCACATTGTTCCCCTTCTGCTCATAAGTAGCCTTGAACAGTGTACATTGCTGAAGTGTCAGCCGTAATTACACGTGCCACACCCCCACCCTTCCCCACACACTGGCACAATTGACAAACAAAAAAACCAAAAGTTGACAAAACGGAATTGCTATTTTAGAAACAAAAAAAAAAAAGAGTCAAAATTTGCAGATTTTTCAGCTGTGTCAAAAAATTGTCAGCAAGGCAAATGGCAGTCTAAAATGCCCTTCCATGTACATGTGTAGCAAGCAAGCCAGTCAGAGGCTCAGTGAGAAAGTCACAGTCCCCCCCTTTAAAATTGAACGCCTTGGCTGGTGCGCTCTGGTTTTGTTTATATGGGATTGCGGCTCGGCTAAAGTGTCATAGAGAATGTGAGTTACATTTAGCAGCAAAAATTTGACAGTTGATATTTTGAAAATTGCCCGGCGAGGAAAAAATACAACACAAATGAAATGGAAATGGCTTTTGAATTTTGTGAATTTGAGCATTGCCATCAAAATATGTTTGTTTGTCCATTTGTGTTGCATAACTACAACGAATGGCAAACATTTTCGATTTATTTCTAATTAGAGACAACTTTGTGTTGGACGTCGACGATGTCGTTTTTGGTCGTTTTGTTTAATGAGTTTCAACATTTGCTCGCAGCTGAAAATATTTGACAGTTGTCATTTTGACAGTTTTTTTGTGTGCAAAAATAATAATGGGGGAGGAGTGAAGGGAAGAAGTGGCAATTATGAGCATCAAATCGAAACTGGGATACCCTTAATAAGTGGGAAGTAACATTATTAACATCCAAAGCTTTATTACCATGAATTTCAATAAGACATCTTGCTGAATTAAAGAGTAGGTACATTTATTTTACGAATATCTAAAGGTTGGACAGAATAATCTTTTTCAACCTGTTAAGAATTCAAATTGTGGGCTACCATAATGCTTCTCAAACCAGAATTTATGTATAGAAATAGATATCTTTATTTATTAAGTCTGTCCAACATATTAGAAACCCAAGTTGTACATATTTTATAAAGATCGAATCGGCCTAGAAAGTAAGAGATCAGCTCCGGGGATTCAGTGAAAACTACCCACCAAAATGACGAAACTATATGGAATAGCAGCAAAAATAAGAATTTTTAATCCGATTCGGTACAAGGTAATCAATGTTCTTCCAAAAGTTGTAAAACATAATTATCAACCTCCATTCTTTTTGCGTAGCGCTTAGGATAGCATTAATGTGATATCAAAGTGCATGCATTAAGTCTTCCATTGTATTTACTAGAGATGTCCAGAGTCCAGTGCTTCTAAGGCTTCTTCCGACATTTTTATACTCTGTACCAGAGGTACACAGAGTATAATAAGTTTGTGCAAACATGTCCGTCTGTCCGTATGAGCAAACCGATCTCAGAGATGATAAGAGATAGAGGCTCGACATGTATGGGAGAAGTAGACGTCATATCTCCCAAAGTTTTATAGATAGAAGGATCGATCCGCCAAAGGAATTGTAAAGATCGGATGAACGATAGCCGAGTTATAAGGAAAACAAACAATAATGGGCAGCACTTCACAGGTACAGAGTATATTATAGTCGGGCTTGACCGACTTTCTTACTTGTTCCTATTGGAAGTGGCGGCACTTTAATTATATCGGCTCCATGTATTAATATTTTATGAATCTAAGCCGGCATATAAAACCAATGATACTCTGTGGTAAAAAGTTCTGCAGTCTGTAAATCATATTGCCTAGAAGATTCAATATCGACTTGGAGGCCGCAAGCAATCGAGCGTAAAATGACACTGAATCTGTAAATTAGCTCTTAACTTGCGGTGATTTCGGATGCTAATTTCGGTTCTTTGAAAAACCGCCTGGCTGTTTTGCCATTATTAGTATTGCCGCAACCAGCCATTGGGATATCCTCAAGCAAAGACATTTTTCTTTTCGAGCCTTCTTGAACATACAATTTCCTTTTTTAACAGTATCTTTATCAACATCGCGATCTTGCCATATTTTGATATGTTGCCTATAAGATGTACTCGTATGTAGGATACATTCAAAGCAGTGGACCCATGCGTAAAGTGTCGATAATCCAAATTCATATAAATGTTCCTTGGATGTTTATAATACAGCGATGCCCAGCCTTATGCTCTTTGGCTACGTTTTGTTTTTGTAATTGTTTTGGGTGGCCGGGTGGCTCATCGGCTTGTGTGCGCCACCGCTGTGCAAGAGGTCGTGGGTTCAATCCCGCCTCGGAACATCTAATGAAAAGTTTTTTCCTTGAATAAACTTTACACCCGGCCACACCTCTTGCTGTTGGCGCCAGCTTTGTAGTAATTAGCCATGCAAAAGCTTCGCAAACTGCCGTTCGGCTGCACATTTGTCGGAACCGGCCGGACCGGATGACTATAGCATACTTATATCGGTCGAAAAACTAGTTTTAGTGAGAAAAACTTTTTTGTTTCCCATTGAAACGCCTCCAAACTTCGTATTTCTCAGTTTACTATGCCTTTCCATGATTCTACCAAATTTGGTCGAAATCGGACATCTATATAGTATAACTGTCCTAGAAAAGTACAGTCTGATAAGTAGTCCTAGTTAGAACAACTTTTTTTGTTTTCCAAGGAAATGTCCTTAAAATTGGCATGTATTTGTTTTATATGCTTCCACACGATTCTACAAAGTTTGGTCAAAATCGGACGACTATAGCATATAGCTGCCACAGGAACGATCGGTCGAAAAACTAGTTCTTGTGAGAAAAACTTTTTTGTTATTAATGGACACGTCTCTTACGTTGGCATATATTTAGTTTATATACTTTTACACAATTCTACAAAGTTTTGTCAAAATCGGATGACTATAGCATATAGCTGTAGTATGAGTGATCGGTCGAAAAAGAAGTTCTTGGAAGAAAAACTTTTTTGTTTTAAATGGGATCGCCTCCAAATTTCGTAATTAACAGTTTGTTATGCTTTTCCATGATTGCACTAAGTTTGGTCGAAATCGGACATCTATATAGTATAGCTCCCATAGAAAAATAAGGTCCGAAAAGTAGTCTTATTTTTAAAAGCAAACAGCAAGGGTATACAAAACTTCGGCCGAGCCGAAGTTAACTTTCAACAAAAACTTTGTGTGATTTTGTTGTTGCCTTACCCAATTTTCTGTGTGAGTAGTGGTGAGTGCTCTGTTTCGGTTTCGGATTTTCCCAAATCGTCACGGATCCCGTTTTCACTTGTAATGGGACAATGCAAACTGCGAACAAGTATTCATCGCTTAGATTATTGTTATCTCATTCCACATCTTGTCGATTGGTTAAATGGCCGTTACTCCCATCGCAGCCACACTTCTAAACAGCAGTGAGCTTCTGATCACTCTGTTCAACCACGGTACAGGGCGAGGTTTGACATTCGCTTAAGGGGCTTGGAGCACTTCATTTCATTTCGTGCACAAAAATTGACGCAAGCTTTTTGATCCATTTTTTCGAAAATAGAAAGATGCAGATTTTATAAACACTGGTAATCTCTTTTACGCCTCTCACAATTAAACAAGGAGTGCTATATAGTTGAAACTGTGAATATAAAATAGAGCATAGATTTGGCGTACCCCGAGAAATTGAAAGTCACCATATTTCCTGAACTTACCTCTTATAAAAATTTAACTTTTCACAGTTTCATGGGCGTTTTATACTCTGTACCAGTGGTACTCAGAGTATAATAAGTTTGTGCAAAAGTATGTAACAGGCAGTAGAAAACATCTTCGACACTTTAAAGAATATATATTCTTTATCAGCATCAACAGCCGAGTCGATATAGCCTTGTCCGTCTGTCTGTCTGTCCGTCCGTCCGTATGAACAAACAGATTTGAGAGATGTTAAGAGATTGACACGTATGGGACATAAGCTTCTAATACTTAAAGGCAGATCAAGTTTATTTTCAATTTTTGCCACGGCCCGCCCGACCCCGCAATTTAGAAAATACGTCGTATCTCCGACAGTTTTATAGATAGAAGTGTCGTCAGCATTATTTATCGATCCACCAAAAGGTTGGTAAAAATCGGATGAACGATAGTTCCGCACGGCGATGGGCAGCATTTCTCACACCTTACGTGCTTACGTGTTGATAATGAAGTCAGCGGAAGGTTTTTAAATAAGAAATAAATCAAATAAATCAAGAAAGAATGTCGGTTAAGCCCGACTATAACATAATCTGTACCTGTGAAGTGCTGCCTATCACCGTTGCGACCGGTGCTGGCCATAATTGTTTGTTTTCCTTATAACTCGACAACCGTTCATCCGATCTTTACCATTCCTTCGGCGGATCGATAAATAGTCTTGATTTCAAAATATGTCCAGAATGTTTGAACCTTCTATCTATAAAACTGACGGAGATATGACGTTTTTTCTAAGTTGCGTGGCGGGAGGTGGCGTGGCCAAAATTTTAAAAAACTTGATCTGCATGAAAGTATAATGAGTTTTTGTCCCATACACGCCTAACCTCTATCTCTTACCATCTCTGAGAGATGACTAGATCAACTCGCCTGTTGATGCTGACCAAGAATATATATACACTGTATAGGGTCGGAATAAATTTTTATCATACGTTGAAGATTTTGCAAATGTTTGTAAATTTGAGATTAAAAAAAATGGCTTTGGGACCATTGTGTATTGGGTAAGATTGACTTCCATTTTGAGAAGCAGAGGTACTTTGTCGAGTAGTCTCAAGGGATTGGTAATGAACCAATTAAGGGACAAAAACGATTAACGAAACAAATTTCGATTCAGACAAAAACTTAAGCCGAAAACTGAATTGGTTAGTAAAGTAAAAATGTGCACCTAATACAGTCTGATCTCATTCTGTAACTCTGTGTTGTTTATTTCCATTAAGATCATCTTTAAACAAGTTTCAGACTGTGAGATTGTGTGACTGTGTTTCTATTAAGTCTGATCTTGATATATTTACCTAATTATCTGCACTTGTTCAGGGTATGCGATATCTGCCTACCTCGTTTTCTCTCCTGTTAGTCACATGTGCGTTTGTGTGTCTGCAGACATATTTGACAAAAGCGCCGAAAATCCCATTAAACATGTTGTACCCATTAAGCAGAATCATTTAGCCAAATTAATTAACTTGTTGTTCTTAGCGAGCGACAACAATTACGGGCGAGTGAAAAGTGAAAAGAACGCTTCCATCATCATAAAATATTTGCCGATGATGCGTGGAAATTAATAAAAATTAAAATATAAGTAGGAAAGAGAAAAATGGAAAGCATTTCGCGTTGTGTGAAGAATTCTTCTTGTGACTTGACCATTAAATCATAATAAAAAACGATAATTGCGATTTTCACCCGGCGAGTCGTAAATTTGGGCCGCAAGCGGGAGACAAGTGTAAGTCGTGATTCAAATTGACGTGTCAGCAATTAACATAACTCTCTCAGAAGCCTGCCCACGCCAATGAGTTTCCGCATTTGGGATTCGGGTTGGGGTCCAATGGCATATGTCAATATCTGAACTGCTGCATTTGCCTTTCCAGTGCCCACAGTTCGAAGACATCAACATCATCCACATCCACATCGGCATCACTTCTGTTGACACAGCGGATTTGTAGGCCGCGTGGGCGCTACTTCAGCTTCAGTCTGGCTGCTGTTATGAAAGAACTTAGCTAGGAAAATATTTTAAGAAAATAAATAAGCCAATAAATCATTATGTTAAATTGGCACAATATTTATTTAATTCTGTTGGAAATGAAAATAGAATGCCGACATGTGTACTGGTGTATGTGGCAAATGCCAGGCATGTTCGCTTGTCAGTCCGTGAAAAGTTTACACGAGCTTAGGTGGGATAGACAGTTGAGTGTTTGAGGAATGACAGAGGGAGATCTGTGGGCATATTTTAAATAAACCAGTCATTTCCATTTGCATTGCAACGCAGGCACCAAATTTTATGCTATACTTCCATAAAAAACATCTCTAAGTTTACGCATCGGGCCCCCAACATGTTGCTGGTAGTCTGCCACGTCCGCATTCCTTCATCGAACATTAATTTATACAAATATTAACACTGGCAGCGCCAGCATTTCATTAATTGCACTCAAGCGACAGAAATTTGTGCGTTTTTTTGCCCGCGCGAACTGCATATTTTTCGGTTGGGCAACACATGACAAGTGCATGTCAACTCCTACAAGGAGGCACAGCCAATAAATAACAAGTGAAAAAAAAAACAAATGGAAAATATTAAAAACTGACGGATGGCTACGTTTGTCTGGGTCGCTTGAGTTTTGGTTGTGGGGGATGGGAATGGGACTGCTGCTGGGTCAGACCAAGCATACTGAAACAAAAGAGAGAGCAGGGCCCAAGATAATTGAGAGCTGGCAACAGCAGCTACGGGAACAGTGGAGCTGGCAGTCATGTAGTTGAGACTACATAAAGCATATTTCACTTGATTAAAAAATTCATCCATATTCCTGAAAATAAAATACGGAGGTGGACAGAATAAGAAGGTACTTGTGGTGGTAAGGAGAAGAACTGTTTCGACTTTTTTGAAATTCATTTATTTATTTTGATGTAACAATCTTAAGCAACATCGCATAAAATAACATAGTGAATGGTAGTTCAAATAATCAACCAGAAAATTCAATAGAGAATACATATGAACATGAACAGTAACTGTGGCTGAGTAGACGGCCGTTTCGGCTGGCGCCATGACCTTCGTCAGTACACTTCCAGTTGCTGTCACTCCAACAATCCATTTGCAAATCCTATTTAAATAACACAGACCGGCGAATAAATAGTTGAGAATTCCAAGTGCACATATAGCACGAAATTTCAACTAGTTTTAAGCTCCGTTGTTTAGGGTAGCTGAAGGTATATGCATTGTCGTTGAAGGTTGTTCAATGTATCTTTGTTGTTTGTGTCCACTATAATTAAAGTGTGCCACGTTTTTCTTGTGTGCACTTATTTAAACGGGTATGCTTCCTTTTGAATAAATACAAAGGTGTATTTATTGTTTGTTTGATAGGGAACCGTTAAGGTTTTATAACAAACATCACGGCGAGCCAATTTCGTTTCGTTATTGTATCTGAATATGGGTTTAACGACCTGTTTTGATTTTTGTCAAAGTGAATTTTAGCAGGCTCAAGGTCGAGGTTTGAATTTACGTACTACCTATATAATTATTTATATACATCCCAGAAACTATTTGGTCGCACTAACATTAAGCAGGGATGCAAACTGATTCTTAACCGAACCGAGCCGACCCACGGAACCGCTCATTAAGAAGCGCGAATCGAACCGGTCCAATTTCGAAAACTCTGACCACATATAAAAACGGCTTGGCTCGGATCGGATCGTTTTATCAACTAGTTTGTTGACGTTTACTAGGGGGGTTTAAGGGTCCATAAGTTTAGGACCTAACCAACCTGAACCGAACCGGTCCCCTTCTTTTTGGATAAAGGTTCCGTTCAAGATTTTTTAAAGTTTCTCCATATTAGGATAGGTAAACATTGGTTGTGCTCAGCAGAACAACTTGCTCTTTGATGAATTATACATATTCAATAATCTCTCTGTTGAATTCCACTGATACGGTATCTTCTTTTTCTTCATCACAACCGTTTTACGGTCTCTGCCGCTGCCTCTAATGCCCGCCACTCGCCTCTGTCCCGAGCGACATTCCACCAGGAGGACACACCCAGCTCCGCAATATCTCCCTGCACCTGGTCGAGAATTGTAAACTTCTTTTTTATAAACTGATAATAAGTGAAGTCACTCCAAGGTAAAACTAGAACTTATAGGATTCATAAATTAAGACTTCGAGGCTATTGATATATTTTCTGAGAAGTCTACAATAATTAAATAATTGCCATGATTATGTAGTAAGTGTGAACCACCGAATCGAACCGAAAACGTGGTTCACTTAATTTTAAAAACCATATTACAATTTGAATCGAGCTCTAGCATCCCCAATTCCCCAGCGGCTTGCATTTCAGGTTTCTATTAAGAGATACAAGAATTCTTAACGTACCCTGCAAGAAATCTATACGAAAAGTCACCAAAA
Source organism: Lordiphosa collinella (assembly GCA_018904265.1). NCBI lineage: Eukaryota > Metazoa > Arthropoda > Insecta > Diptera > Drosophilidae > Lordiphosa > Lordiphosa collinella. The sequence continues at coordinate 52,304 of JAEIFV010000366.1, forward strand.
CAACTATATTTTATTGAGTTCCCAAACAGTAGCACACTTGGAAGAATGCCAAAAGTACTTTTTTCATGCTTACTTTCCCATGTGAGAAGGCTTGAAAAGACCTGAGCCTTTCGCTTCTTTTTGCTTTAGCAACGCCGTAAAACTTATGTGTTTCAACCGATTCCGTTTGGGCGACGTTACCCGGCTGCCTTCGTGTTCCTTACGAACTTAGTATTTCAGATGTACATTAGGCATATGACTAAATTTTACAATCAAATTTACATGGTCCTACACGACGGGGTACACCAAAAGAATACTAAATACACGAATCTTAGGTCATGAGCGCAAAAAAACGTTCCGCAGGAACCAAGTCAAAGTCTGAACTTTTAAATGAAAATTATTTACTTTTCCATCATAATTTTAATTTTTGGAACATTTCGGTCTTATTTTGGGAACATAGCGGTCTCATTTTGGTAACTCATTGGGTACAATTTTCTAACAATTTTGGTACATTTTTGGGAACCTTTTGGTTATAAAATGTGCCTGATTTTAATAGCCTATTTCCACTAAAATAACATATTTCGAAATGTACATTTTTTTCTGAGCGTTTCTATTTGATATGTACATTTTCATTTTACTTATTCAACAAAGTAGCTTTTGAAATGCCAACATTTTTTTTGGAATTTAGTATTATTTATTTCAAAGAAAAATGGAGAAGCATTGTAGCCTAGTGGGAAGACTATTTTTTACAAACGCCGAGGTTGTGGGTTCAAGTCCCCGTGGTGGCATATTTTTTTTTTATTATTAATTTTTATTTAAATTGCTGCGGGGTCTAAAAATCCTTTGAAGTACATCGGTTAAATTTGCTCTGCCTTTTAATGTGCCTATCATATAGGGGACGCTCAGTCGATTGAAATTTTTTTTCTATGGGAAAAATGATACATATTTTTATATATGTGTTAAAATGTGAAAATATGTACATATTTGCTATAGTGGAAATAAACTATTAGACACTTATTATATACAAACTGGCTTAGGCCGGCAAGAGGTTATGTTATGTTTTCACATAACATTAATAGTCAAACACAACACCACAAAGGAAGCTGGTAAACTGAACAGGAGGTTCCAGAACCTCCCGGTTCTATCATAAGAGCAGATGCAGAGGGTTCCTCAAAGCTGCATAAGTGAAAGACTAACACCAGAACACCAAGTGTTCATGATTTCCGAACAACTGTTCGCTCTTTGAACGGACGCGCTAGTTTGTTGTAATGTAGTGTGACCAGAGCTTGTGTTTTGCCGTGAACGTCGCTTTGTAAGTAAGACTATCGCAATTCCGAATCGATTTCATTTTGGTGTTCCCGTTTCCGAGTGAAGACCGTGAGAAATCGGTTGTCTCTTCGAATGAATGTTCAAATCGTTATCGATTTGAATTTTAATTCAGCAATACGGCAGCCTTGACAATTTCGGTCGGCTTAGCGCATTCGCTGCTTCGGAATTGCGAACATCTCGGTTTCATTCCGATCGATTTTCTTTCGTCTACATGCACATTTTTTAGGTAAAAATTATTGTGGGCTCGATATATCTATGGATACTTCAAATTCTCTTCAACAAACCTATTGAAACCGAATAGCTTGATCGTTTTTCGGAAATGGTAACAGCTACCAATTCCGATTCCGCATGATCTGATCGAAATCGAAAACGGGAAAAGGCCTGATAGTCTCTGTTCATACAGACTGATGGATCGACGGTCAGACTTTATAGGGTCGGAGATGCTTCCTTCTGCCTGTTAGATACATTTGCATGACTTTAGTATTCCGTTTGGCTGGGTGGCTCAGCGGCTAGTGTGCGCGACCGCTGAGCATGAGGTCGTGGGTTCGATCCCACCTCGGAATATCTAATGAAATTCTTTTTTTCTTTGAATAAAACTTTACACCCGGCCACACCTCTTTGCTGTTGGCGCCAGCATTGCAGTAATTAGCCATGAAAAGCTTCTCAAACTGCCGTTCGGATTCGGCGTTAAACTGTAGGTCCCTTTCTCTTGTGCTAAAATTAGAAGCGCACAAGCCAAGAGATTGAGAGAGGCTCGTCTTTGGCCCCTTGGGGCTGTGTCATCTTGACAAGCCAATTTTACTTTTACTAGTATACCCTTTTTACTCTACAAGTAACGGGTATGTAAATAATGTACAGTCAGTCTTTTTTTTTTAAATTTCATGCCACTAGATGTACTGAATTTTCTCAACACATTCTGCAAAGTCCGACTGGAAATCTAACAACCCGTCCCCCCAGTGTCAACTTTGTAATTTCTAGCCTTGTTCGCGATTACATTCTCGAGAACATTTACCGAATGTTCCAATTGGTGTGAATCTTTTTATAAGAGATGAATGTTCCTTCCGGTGAAGGTCGGCTGTTCGCTTTGTACTGGGCATAGGCAAACGCTCAAAAGCAGCGCAGTCGACCCACACACAATATAAGCGCATCGTGTTGCCTCGGCGCACCGCTGCGTGTTCGGCTCTTGTTTAGCTGCGTCGTGACGCAGTCGTTGGTACTGCAGGAGAACAAATTAAATGAGTTCTTATGCTGCTCTCAACTTTGTGTCTGTTGCTGCACACACCAATGCAACATGTGATTGTGTTTTTGGCCAGCCACTGATTCAAAGCTGACTAACTGATCATCATATTTTTATGAATAAGTCCCGGAAACTGTCTGTTCCGTAGAGAGACTACCTAGTGAGCAAGCTATTTGGCTTTTGAAAGACGAACTTTAAGACAACAATGTATCAAATGTAAGAGAATCATTCAATTTAAATTTCTATAATCTCGAACCACTGTTGCTACTTTGGCAACGATATTTGTTCTGCTTTTGCTTTCTTTTGCATTTAATTTGGCCTGCAATTGAGGAAAACAGCGTGAATGACTTTATTAGTGCCATGCCGTAGAAAAGAATGGGCTCTGCAGACAGAGATGAAGAGAAAGAGAGCTCGAGAGCGATCTAGAGAAAGGTGGGTATAAAAGTGGCGCCCATTTCAATGTTTGATTGCTGCATAATTTAAAGTTGATGAGCCGCGAAAGGCATTTTACATAATAAAACGAACGAGTAAACACATTTGTGCTTATGCATATAAAATATTTTTTTTTGAATAAATATCAAAATTGCTGTAAATCACAATCAAGCCAATCGAATAAGCAAACACCCACTATTTATAATTTGTTTGAGTCGCGACGAGTTGTCGCCGTTTTCTACAATTTCGTCAGTGGATGATTTTGTTGTTTTATATTTAGGGGAAGGGGAGATAAAACTAAATCTAAGAGTTAGCATATTTATGACCCAGTGTCTGTCATAAATTTGTTTTATAGATGACAACATATTCCAAATTGACCGAAAAACATTTCATTATGAGACGTTTTACAAAATTAGAACAAAAAGCTATTCACCACCACCTCCTGTCCCATAAAAATGACTGCACCAATTAGCTAAAGTTTTTATCTGCATCTACAAAATAGCAGATGGCGGTGACTGCGGCAGCTCCTTGACGGATTGTGGGGCCATCAACAGTTGCAAAGATCAGTTTGGTTAAGGGGTGAGCGTTTCGCTGATTGGCATCATGGGACTCTCTTTCTCTGTTGCGCCCATAAATAAATGCCAAAAAGAAAAATGCGACGACACAATTTTTGCTACAAAATTAAAACAACTCATAAATCGAGCAAAAGATAATATTATAAAGTAGCATCGGCAAAGAATTCATCAAAATATATACACTATAGTTGAGCAATAGCTATTAGATGGCTAAATATGTTTATGAATATATAGAATATGGGAAAGAAAGTGCTTCAACTTATTTATTTGTCAGAATGGCTGAATTGATTAATTCGCGACTCAGGAAAAGAAATGAAAATGTATTCTAGATTTGAAACAGTACGAACTTAGTATATAAGGACAGAGTTCTTTGGTAATACATATATGCCCAATTTATCTTAAATTTAGTTTTTTTGTCTTAGTTTTATCTTAGATTTTGTTTTTGCAATGCAATATGAAGATTCTGGTAGGCATCACTTTGGCTTAAGCGGCTTCGGTTTAAAGCTCACATTTCAGAGATAGTTGGGCCCTTAAATCTGAAATGGATAGGATGAGATGACAGTTTAACCCGAACCCTATGAGGTTGTGGGGTTTTTTGGCGCTAAATGGCACAACCAGGTCTGCGCTGACCTATATGGGATTTGTAGGGGAAACAAAGAGGCGAAGCTAAATTTCAACTTTTAAACGAGGTGTGTTTAAAGGAAAAGGAGAATTTTGAACTTTTTTGAAAAGTTGGTACTTATTTATTCATCAATATCCATTTTGTCCCCTTCAAAGTAATCGCCCTCGGATATAACACACTTGTAAAATGTAAAATGGCTTGACACAGCCCCAAAAAGCCAAAGCCGAGCCTCTGTCAATCTCTTGGCTTGTGCGCTTCTAATTTTCCCACAAGAGAAAGGGACCCACAGTTTAACGCCGAATCCGAACGGCAGTTTGAGAAGCTTTTCATGGCTAATTACTGCAAAGCTGGCGCCATCAGCAGAGATGGGTGACCGGGTGTAAAGTTTATTCTAAGAAAAAACTTTTTCATTAGATGTTCCGAGGCGGGATCAAACCCACGACCTCTTGCACAGCGGTCGCGCACACTAGCCGCTGAGCCACCCGGCCACTTGTGCCAACGCTTTTTCCAATCCTCGAAGCACTTCTGAAATGCGCTTTTCGGTAAGGCCAATAGCTCGTTATTCGATTCTGACTTGATCTCATCAATTGTGGCAAAACACTTTCCTTTCATTGGTTTCTTCAGTTTTGGGAATAGGAAAAAGTCACAGCCAGCCAAAAAAGTGTCTCCATAGAGCTCATACAGTTCGTGGTTCATATAGGTGCGAAACTCATCGCCAACTTTTACATCCGATCGCCTGTTTATCCACTCTCGTTAATGTCCATGCTTCTGCGCCGTTAATATTTCCGGCTTCGTCCTTACATAGTGAGGCTTCGGTCTTAAAACCTTCGGCTAGTCGCCGGACTTTGTGGTAGAATTTTCGAGGCTCACTCATGCCGAACAGGCTTTCGACTTCCTCACGCATACGGCTTTCCTGCTCATTCTTTTTCCTTCTAAGAAGGGCTTCTCCTCTCTCCTTTTCTTCCGATATCGCTCCTTGACAGCTCGCGTTGCTCCCGACTGCAGAGTTCTCCTGTAGGCAGCGTCTTTCTCTGCAGTAGCGCGGCGGCACTCATCATCGTATCATGACTGTTTTCGGGAGTGCTCAGCATATCCGAGAGTCTTCATGGCAGCCGTACTCATGGAGTGTGAAATATGTTTCCACTGTTAACTTATACCTGAAGGGAAAGGTGAAATTTCCTTGGGCAAATGGGTGTGTTTTGCTGTATAGGCTTCAGAGGTCCGTTGTGATTGCAGCGTGCGGAATGTTCCACACTGAGCCGCGTGCGTACTTTGGCTGCAACAAGGTAGTGATCCGAGTCTATATTGGGTCCTCGGAAAGCAAGTACGTCTAGCACACTCGATGAATGCCTTTCGTCTATCACAACGAAATCATTCTGGTTTTCCGTGTTATGATCAGGGGACCTCCAGGTCGCCATGTAATTGTCGCGGTTTTAAAATCTTGTGCTACCTATGACCATATTCCTGCCCGCAACAAAATCTCTTAGCCTCTCTCCATTACTTCAGGTTTTATCGTGCAGGCTAAATCGGCCTATTGTCGGACTGAAAACGGCTTCTTTCCCGTCTATTGCGTTAAAATCGCCTAGCACTTCCTTAATATCGTGATCAGGGCAGCGCTGGTATGTACGTTCCAGGCGCGTCCTTTTCTTCTGTTGGGGCGTGAGCACAGATAAGGCTAATATTAAAATATTTTGCTTTAAGTCTGAGTACGGCTAGTCGCTTGTTAACAGGTGTGAAGCTGATGACAGAGCGACGCAGTCTTCCGCAGACTGCAAGGCCGGACCCAATCTCGTGCTCTGTAGCATGTCCGCTATAGTAGATCTCCCAGGGGGCATTGGGTGATGATGTTTGTTTCAACGTTTTCTCTTGCACAATCCATCGCACTTGCTGGAGTGCGGTAGCGCCCGATGAATATTTTTTGAGGACTTTCACTAACTGTTTATCAGCACCCTCCCCGTTGAGGGTGCGAACATTCCAGGTGCATATCCTCAAATCGTAGTCCTTAGACGATAATCATTGACTTCATTCAACAACTCCTGAGCGATACTAATGCGACGTTGCTTTTGCTCAAAATTTAGTCAAAAATCGAAGAGCACACAAAAACTTCACTAACCTTTTCAGTTGCCAAAAGCAAACTACTAATCGAAATTGGCTGCTTATGCAAACATTTGATAAACATATGTGTCCGAATATAAAAAAAAAACAAAATATCGATAATGGAAAGTTTACAGCCCGCGAAAATTAAAATTACACCTTTTCCTTTGAAGAAACCTCGTATAACTGCCAACCATCTGATCCATGGTGTCCCCACCGGGTTTATTCATATTGTAGAACAGAATTTGAATTGACTTCTTCGATGAGTCGACGGTTGTATGTATTATAACGTTCGGTGCATCTTGTTTCTAAGTTAGTACGTTTGAGCATTGCGCGATAGTATTATTGCGGAAACCGAATACTTTGCGGAATTCATCTCGATTTGGATTCAACATCTTTCTTGATATACAGGCTTTGTTTTTGCGCTTGGTACCTTCATAAGTATATATTAGCCGTTATGTCATAGAAACAGCGGCCAAGTCAAATGACGAATCAAACTTGCCAGAAGATAATAAAAAGATTTTTCTCAGAAAAAACTTACACACCCGGTCACCTTCACTGCTGTTTGAAGTAGTTAGTTATGCAAAAGCTTCTCAAACTGACGTTCGAATTCGGCGTTAAGCTGTAGGTCTCTTTCTCTTGTTTGAAAATTAGAAGCACACAAGCCAAGAGATTAAGAGGAGCTCCACTTTGGCCCTTTGGGGCTGTGTCAAGCCATTTTATATACAGTATCTCACTTACTAAACTGATAACTACCATGCAAAGGTTATCAGTAAAATTTTCCACAAACAACTATCAACTGTAAATATCTAACTAAAACCAAATCTTATACTAATAAGCTTTTACTTACAATTCTCCAAAACTACACCTTATACCCTTGTTCCACTGGCACATTCTGGAGTCCTTTCTCAAAAATGTTTATCACGCCTACACGCAAATGGTTAGAGTTAAATTCAAGTAAAGAAATATCAGCTGTTTGTATTGCTTTGATTTGCAATTACAAATTGAAAGTTTAATTGGCCTTTAATATTTCACCGAAATGGATTTACCTGCGTTCCTGCTGATTTGCGAGAAAAATCAAGAGTGCATATGTCAACTGCAAGAGTGCGAGGACCATTTCGATGGTTTTATTATTGAGTACCAACGGAAGAATAGAAAGCGAAAATAACACAATTTGTAAGTTCATATTATTCTTATTAGTTGAATTTGTTTTAATTCTTTACTAAAGTAGTCGGTATGTTCTGGCATACATTGTAGAAGCGATATGGCGTGTTTTGGGAACCAGATGTGCCTGAAAACTCAGACGCAACTTTAACTTGCTTTAAAATTGTCTACAAGGAATAGTAAAGCAGGACACGTACTTCCGGATGACTATTCCATAAGATAAGCGAATTTCAAATGCCTTGTATACGCTTGTTGATCGGCGTGTCGACTTCCATGGTCGGTAAAATCCTCCATGTAATGGCCAGTTTTCGGATTCTATTCATCTGATAAACAAATTAAGTAGAATTTCTTTATAATAATAATTTCAGATTGTTTGGAAAAGAATTCAAGTTTTGCCGCTTACTTTTCCCACTCACAATCAGCTGTTTTATTGATGACACTTGGACTTATCGAAAGAAAATCTAGCCTTTTAGCGGAAAAAAGCTTGAAGAGCCCGTGCGAATGTCAAATGTAGTAACTGTGATTTGATCATCCACAGCGGATGACCTGACGAATGGACATTTATCTCTTATGAGGAAATATACAAAGAGACTGAGGTCATTTAGCTCATCCGGTGACTGACCTGCAGAATGTGCCAGTGGAACAAGGGTATTAAACAAAAAGTGTATATAACAGGTTGCTAGAAATAGTTACTGAAGTATGTATATTAAATTAAAAATTTAACTCGAGTTTCACGAAATAGTTTATTTTAAGCATTTATGCAAGCTGCTCGGGAATTAAGTCTGGTTCGGTTTAGTTACTCAGGGAGGTTAAAGCCACCGGTTCGGTTCATACCACGGTTCATGGACCAAAACAATTCTGGATGGGCCATAATAAGTAATTTTGCCCAAGGAACCATACCTCTAAAATCAATTTCGAGCTGGCGAAAATTTCGATAAAGATATTTTCATATTTTGCGCATAGTCATCTTTTAGCTGCACACTGCACATATATCGGAGCCGCGTGGATCGGATTATGTTTTATTTTATAAATTCATTCGTTTGACTCGATATATGGACTTGAATATGAGTCAAATTGTGAACAATGTTGTCAAAGAAAACGCAATGTTAGCAATTTTGTTCGATAATGAAAAAAGAACAAGCGATGTGGCTTTAAGAAAATGTTAGACTACAGTAACCATGTGGAAGATCCGTTGGAGCTGAGAGTTTATAAAAATCCTATCATAAACTTCAATTGCTCTGACTTTATGAATATGATTGACATGAAAGATAAATCAAACATATTCGAACCACCATTTACTCTAAGCATTGCTAATGAACTTCTAGAACAATATCTTGGATACGATGATCCACCGCCTGCGTCACAACAGTTTGCAGTGCTCTAAGAGGTAGTTAGAATTACTGTACAACTCTGGAACGATATAAACATTTTCGTATAGTTGATTAAATTAACCTTTACTAAAGTAGTCGCTATGTCATTTAAATGGTCAATGAAATGAATCGAACCATCATCTTCTGTGGATTTCGGTTCGGCTCTGCATTTTTAAAAAGACGCTGGTTTGGTTTGGTTCGTTTCGGAACAGGTTTGCCTCAATGATTTAAAGTTATAACAGTCTTGAAGTAAGTTAACGATATGTGAATAAGTGCTTAAAACATTTCTTTCAGTATACCGAAAAAGAAAACCAAGAAACATTTCGGAACCGAAAATCGAAATAAGTTAAGAACTAAATATAATTTCTGTTTTTTCTAATACATGTAAAGTAGTAGTAGTAAAATGGCTTGTCAAGTTTACACAGCCCCAAAGGGCCAGAGCCGAGCTTCTCTCAATCTCTTGGCTTATGTGCTTCTAATTTTCGAACAAGAGAAAGGTACCTACAGTTTAACGCCGAATCCGAAAGGCAGTTTGAGAAGCTTTTGCATGGCTGATTACTACAAAGCTGGCGCCAACAGCAGAGAGGGGTGACCGGGTGTAAAGTTTATTTAAAGAAAAAACGTTTCATTAGATGTTCCGAGGCGGGATCGAGCCCACGACCTCTTGCACTGAGTTCGAGCACACTAGCCGCTGAGCCACCCGGCCACAATAATACATAAAAATCACAAACATAGCAAAAAAAATGAAGCTCTGCATTTCTAAGGGTCATGTAGAGCACGGTAAATGGTTTAAAATAGATTGTTTTCATACACCTTTACGAATACATGCAGACTTATTGATTCTCTTGCGACTTATGTGTTCAGCCCAAAACAAAGGAATCCCTTACATTTGTCAAGCATAACTTTCACTTCGGTAGCCTTCGAACACCACAAATTTCCTTTGACCATTGTCTCAGACACGTCAAGAAGTAGACGATTTGCCCTTTGAGTGATTTACGAGTGAAAGCGAAACACAAGCCTTCTGAATAGAAGGGCCTATCCCTTTGATCCGGACTAACGGCGACTGCAACGAAAGTGAAATGAGGGCGCTGAATTCTGAATAGATCATAAATCAGTGTTCTGACTAGCCTCTTGGGCAATTGCAATTGTTGGACTTGGGATTTGGGATGCAAATGTGTCAGCGCTGTTGTGCCAACACACGCGTTCCGCACGGCAGGGTAGCGTCTCGGGGAAAATATTTTGACATTGATGCAGTTGCCGGGAAAATCGCATTTGCGCCAACATTACGTGAGGCCAGCGTTGTGATGGATTAGTGCGGATTAGTCGACACGGAAATGGTGAAAGTTGTGGCAGGTAGACTGACTTTTCGAGATTCTTTCGCACGCATTAGGCCTGACAGGAAGGGGCGATTTGCTGGCCAAACAATTTGAAGGTCAAGCAGGTATATGCAGATCTTGTTATGCATTTTGACCCCGCTTGACCTGGCGCAATCAATTGAAATCCAGGTACTCGTATTTACTTAGCATTTGTTTTTTTTATTGGGTGCCAAAGCCGGCTTAATGTGGTGCAAATCTATGCATAGAAACAAACGCCAGTCTCTTGGCAAATAATTTACTTTATTGCCGATCGCCGAAGTGTGTGGGTAAGACAACAAGCTACGATTTGAAATTCAAGCAGCAGTTGCAGCCACAGCCAATCGTTGACCAATGGCTGCCAATGCCATAAACAAAACGATGCAAAAGCCAGCGGCCAACAAAAAGTGGCAGACGCAACAAGGCAGCAAACATTCTCAACATGAGCAGCTGATATTTCACATGAACGACATAAACACTACGTCGAGTCCAAAAGAGGCTGCGAAGGTGTGTAGCCAGCTACCAGCAGCAGCAGCAGCAACCAAACAAAGCCACTCGGTGGAAAAAAGTGCATGGTTGTCGACGACGCCATCACATCCACATCCACGTCCAATCCACACACAGTTGCATGGCCAAGTCGTCGCCGGCTGCTGATGCCGCTGCTGCTGTTGCTGCACAACAGCTCGAGGAGCAAATATATCAAATGCGATCGATCGCCAATGTCGGGAGCTCTTGTTGTGTTTTCATTTTAGCTTCGAGTGCAGCAAAGTCAACAAGAACTTCCATAACGAATTATGTATACGCTTTTTTAAAAAACTGGGTTCTTTTGTTTCATCATTATTTTTCTTTGGTCCAATAGGTTTAGCGTTAAATGTGAGATTCGCAAATCTAAAGTGAGTTCAGCTTAACTTAAAATTGAAAATAGTTAATATATTTTGCCAGCCTATCTAAACCATATACAGAGCAGAATTTTTGCAGATTTCGTGCTGTGAAAAATCGTATTATATAAAGGATAAACTTGTTTGCTTAATATGGGCGACTCGAGCTCGGGCCCTTGGACTGAACACGATTGGAATGCCATCTCAACAAGTTGCGCCGTGGCACACTCTGGTTGCTACACGGGTCCTGGCGAAGATCCACCGCAATACACCCACGTCATCTTGCACAGCAGGCACACACACTGCCCTCTGCACCACACCCTGCCACATTTTTGAATTGTTATCTGAATGTAAATGTAATGTTACTGTGTTCCAAAAAAAACTGCGTTTTTGGTTTCACCAACGAAGCCTTGGTTCACAAATTATGGGCATTTTTGAAAAATTATTATTAAATTCATACAATGAACAAAGCTTTAAAAGAGTATAACTCTGGAACGGTAGGAGCAAATTTAAATTTTTTCCTATTTTTTAAAGTTTAAAATTTTCCTATCTTTTAAACTGCATCACTAGTTTTTTAGTTTCCATAGAAATTTTAAAAGTTATGAGGCGTTTTTTTACTACATTTATGATAAATTTACGAAAAATGTACTTCATGGCACCTAAATGAGCAAAAGCATAGCCAAAACTTATTGTTTATGCCCATAAAAGGCAAATATGGATAGTTTTCTTTATTCATGTTGATTTAAAAACTTGGAAAATCTTGGTTATTGACCAAGTTATAGGTAAAATTCAAAAACAGTACGGAATACCCGATTTTAGGAGAAAATTCGACTTGCGCGACCTCTAAACGTCACCCGAAAAATCTCAAAAATACTTTACTCTATAAGCTTGCAAAAAATTAAGGTGCAAAAAAATTTTTTTTGGAACACCTCACATTTCTCATCCAACATCCCACATCTTGAGTTAAAGTGCTTAATAACTATTCGTCATGCCAACTAATAGAAATATGATACAACCTTGACAAATTTCGACAGGGAAAATTTTTATGATTCATATTTTTGGATGAAAGCTGTTAGAAGAGCTCAGTGTGAATAGGCAATTATACTCACAAAATTTATAGTTGTTAATGCCCATTAAAGTATGCTATGCTTCTAAAAATATACAATTGAGAAAATGATTTCTCTTATAATTGGTTTAACCCAACATTATACCGTTTTCTTATAACTGGTCCGATAACTCAGTGCGACAATTTGAAACTTTAAATTCTGAAAACTACTGATGTATATAGAAAAGCCCTAGCTGGGTTTTGTCTGATTAGTCAGCATTTTTATACTCTGTACAAGAGGTACACAGAGTGTATTAAGTTTGTGCAAAAGTATGTAACAGCCAGAAGGAAGCGTCTCCGACCCTATAAAGTATATATATTCTTGATCAGCATCAACAGCCGAGTCGATATAACCATGACCGTACGCCGTCCGTCAGTCTGTCTGTCTGTCCGTATGAACGCACAGATCTCAGAGATGGTAAGAGATAGAAGCTCGACGAGTATAGTAGTGGACAAACCTTTACAGCTGTTTCATGGATATCCAACCCAATCATCAGAAGGCGTTTCGCTTAATGACTCCTGATCGTTGAGCCAATTCCATGCGATCAGAACCTTAAACAGTTGGGAACTGCAAAGCGCAATGAATGCAAAATTGGACTCACATACAGAAAGCCAATGACTAGTAATACCCTTTATTGAGAATTTTATCTACTTGGATTGGACGTAAGCTAAGAAATGGGCACCCTCAAGAGTCAAAATTAACAATTAATTTTTGGAACTGCAGTGAGGTTGTATTTCATGACACGCCTCGGACCAACAACTGCGTTGAAGGCTGGCACAATTCCTTCAATGGAAAAATTCAAGTGAAATCCAAAATTCATTGAGTCTCTCAAAAAGGAACAAACACCAGTGATGCATTTCTGAATCAGCATTCAGCAAGCCGCGAGATTGAAGTAAAATCGAAAGAAATGTCTTGACTACAGCGCCTCGCGCGATTTTTTAAAAAAAATTTTGCCTGCGGCGCGCATCTTGAACAAAGACACACCACGATTTCCAGAGTACACCTTTGAATACACCTTTGAGTACACCTAAGTTTTTTCTTTGCAGTTTGCAGCTAGGGAGATTCACAGCTGGCATAAAAGTTGGTTCCGATTATTAAAAATGGAGCGCTAAGTTCACAAGTCAATAACGCATTATCATTGTGACAACCGTCAAAGTTGTGATCTTAAACATGCTCTCGCATTGGGTTATCATTTACTGTACTCGTTGCTTTCATTATTTTACATTGACGGGTGTTAAATTTGTAAATGAATTTTTGTGATGATAGAAGGTTCGACATATTTTGAAATCAAGATTATTTATCGATCCGCCAAAGGAATGGTAAAAATCGGATTAACGATAGTCGAGTTATAAGGAAAACAAACAATTATGGGCAGCACCGGTCGCAACGGTGATGGGTAGCACCTCACAGGTACAGAGAATATTATAGTCGGACTTGGCCGACTTTCTTACTTGTTTTTCTTGTACCAGTACTTACCGGTATACCGAAATCAGGGCTGCAAACCCGTTTTGAACCGAACCGGTTCGAACCCGGAAACCTTCGTTAGAAACTTTGAACCTCAGATTTCCAAACCTTAACCAGTGGTAAATTCCGAAAAAAAATTTTGGGTTTGCAGCCCTGACCGACATAAAAAAAACCGCGTACCGAATCGAAACCGAAAACGGAAATAGATTGAGAGCCGAATCAGAACCTTTCACCGAAACATTCATTTCGTGACGAACCGGAAGGGTAATCCCTGCTTTTCAGGTAGCTCCTAAGACAGCCATGTCCGCTAAGGTGGACTATTTCCAGTATTAGGCTATGGGTCCATTGCTGCTGCTGGGTACCATTGTTAGGTTGACTTCAGCCACCCAACCGTCTAGTCCTGTACCTCTAATTATACCCTGTTCCCATTGAAAATGGGAAAAGGGGGATCATGAAGTTGTGCAAAAGTATGTAAAAGGTAGAAGGAAGCATTTGCGACCCTTTAAAGTATATATATTCTTGATCAGCATCAACAGCCGAGTCGATTTAGCCATGGCCGTCCGTCCGTCTGTCCGTCTGTCTGTCTGTCCGTATGAACGCGTCGATCTCAGAGACTATAAGAGATAGAGCCACAAATTTTAGCATGTAGGTAGGTGTATACCAGATTCAAATCGAATTTGTTTCAGATATGGAAAATTCCTCCCCCTCCCCCTTTAAGCGCAAAAAACTGTCAGAGTCACAATTTTTAAGATAGACCTTATATATACCAATATCTATCTATCCTGAAAAGATCAATAAGATCGGACAAAAAACACCGAAGTTATATACGAATCAATTTTGCTTGTGGGAGAGAGGGGGGCCTTGCATTGTCAGTTACCACGTTTGAGCGTGCGTGTGTGCGTATGTTAGAGTGTGTGTGTGTATGTGTGAGTGTGTGTATATGTGAATGAAAACACAAGAAGTCAAAGGAACAGGGTATTTTGTAGTCGGGGCACCCGACTACAGCTCCCTTACTTGTTTTCTTCTGTAAAACACTCGCCTAGAGCCGTATTCGCCTGTGCTGTGGTCCACGCGTGTTTAGAATGATCCTAGCTAAGGAGCTGCTTGGTCTTGCTGCCTTCTCTCCGACGCGTCTAAGCTAAAAGTCTGATTTTATTAAGGGTATCATATTTGTAATCGTTGAAAATTTTTAAATAAGATGGGTTTATTCAAAATATCGGAGCCAGACATAAATTTTTTAATTTTTGCAACCTCATTTGTTTTTCTGGCGCCAATGATCAGCCAAGGGTTCTCGGAAGTATAGCCTGGTGTCCAGCATTACTCCAAGATTTATTATCAAATCTAAAAGCCATTAGATTTGATAATAAGTAAGGCTGTAAAAAACTGCAAAAGGTTTGTTCCTATGATTTAATCACGTTGTAAAGTCTAATGCTCGTTTCGGAACAGTTACTTAACCTGACGAACCGACGGTTTTTGGTTGACTCAAAGCTTCTTAAATCATTGTTGGCTGTTTTTGACGAAAATTCACTGAATATTAGCGAACGTGCTCAAAAAGAAGCCAATAATTAATCGTTCATCATTGAATTGCTCCTTAAGTGTTCGCAAAATCGAGCATAAAAATTAGCCGCTATGATACTCTTAGCGAACTATCGTTAACTAAATCGTTAACGAGCTTATCGCGAGATGATTAATTTTCCACTTGTGTTCTGACTTGATTTCACTTTTGCACAAAAATGCGAGGTCTGCTTTCAACTTTACTGCTCGACTTTTGCTATATTTTCTTCTCAAAGACTTACAATTACGATTTTAAATATGATATCCAAGATCCATCTTCACAAGACAGTGCTCTGATCCAGTCATATACAATAATTTGTCAGTCAAAATAAATAGAACTAATAAGCTAGGCAGCCACGGAGTGCTATGTGTATGAACCTAAGCAGGGAGTCGATTGAGCAAGCCAGAAGACGTGAATTTTAAGTTCTATAAATGTAATTCGCTTATAGTTTAATATTCGTCAAAATAAACATTAATATTATTATTTGTGTAAACTGGAGAGTGTTTAAATGGAACAACATCCCCCATCGCATTCCCCATCCCACATAAATTATAAAATCTATTTCGAGCAAAGGAGGTTCGGGTTCAAGTTGGGGTGTTATAAAATTAGAAGGATCGATTCGTGGTTCGGTTAAATGGACAATGAAATGCCAAGAGGGATGCAGCCTTGGTAATAAGCTCAACAAAATGATTCGTCTTTGGGCCTGGCCAAGCCTTTTTAGTGTTGGTTCCTTAGACTCATTTAGGAGAACACTTTGATCTGTCTTGGGCTCACCTTTTCTACCAAATTAAAGAAGATTTAATGGTAAATGTAAATTTTAGAGGATTCCTTAAAGCACACCCAACAAATATTCTCTAAAATGATTTCCAAACTATATCAGATCCTATTGTAATTAAATTATTTTAATTACAACTTTTATGCATGGAACAAATTATGTGGAATTGAATTTTTGATCACATTGACAATGAATAAGGGTATACCCGTAGGCCAATTGGCAAATGTAAATCCAATTTGATCTGTGCCGAACGAAAACGCTTTTGTTCAAGGAGCTGCAAAACTGGCAACTTTGGCAAGATCAGAGATCTTTCTCTCTCTTTTGGATGCGACTGGGGCATGCAACTGCCTGTTGGGCTACCATCGCCTCGCCTCGATTGGCATTGGCAGCGGACCCTCAAAACTTTGAACTGTTGCGCAGACGACTGCGGACTTGTGCCGGCTTTCAGTTTGTTGTGGTCATCAAAGGACAGACTGGAGGACAGAGCTTTCGTGTATTGCAACTGCAAGACCAAAATAAAATAAAAAGCAACGATGGCGACACTTTTTCTTGCGCTTTGGCATTGTGCAACACAAAGATCCACTGGCAGATATTGATATTGTGGACAAGGATTGAGAATTAGCATATGAGAAAGGCAAGATTGGTCGGGGACTATCACCCTGCCGCTGGAAATTATTTCAATTTACATTCTGAATTTTCAACATAGCTTCAAAGCTAACAAAAGTACTCAACATGTCTGACGACAAATCGCTGCCCTCCCAGTTTCAGCCCATCGTACTGACCAATGATCCATCTATCAATGCAAATCATGTGCTATCACCAGGTCGGGAGAATCTCAAAAAATGGCTTGGCCGTCCGGTTCGAGTGGCGCTCAATAATAATTTGATTTTGATTGGCATCTGCAGTTGCACCGATCGTGAGCAGAATTTGGTGCTCTCTAATTGTGGTACTTTTTTGGACGAGAATGAAGAGCCCATTTCGGTGGGTAATGTTATGGTGCCAGGTGATCGAATTACTTCAATTTGGGTGAACATGGCCGTGGAAGAAGTGGATCAGAAGGCCGACAAGGAGCAGAATGAAAAGGAAGATTGAGAAATTGACACTCAAATTTCAACGGAATATGAAGAAATTCTATAGAGAAATTTTGTTTCAATACAAAATTGTGAGGAAAGTTTTACTCTGTAATATAAAAAAGTTTAAAAATTCGTCCAGCAACAACCTTTCTTCCGTTCTTTAACCAATTCCCGACTTAGTTTAAGTCCCTCGATGATGACCATCACCTAATGCCAGCAAAAACCTTCTTCGAGCGCCGCTAATCACATTGTCAATACCTCCCTTCGCATTTTGACTGCGAAAGGCTGTGAAACAATCTCATTACGCGAGTGAACGAAGAACGGACCAAATTCTGTAGGAGAAAAAAGTGGCGCGATGGTTATCAGCGTTTTCCACCAAACTCCACCAAACTGATAAAATATTTTAAAAACTTGACTCTACCCAGGCTCCTGACAGCCGCAGCAGCAGCAGCGTCAGCAGACTAAACGAAGGCAACACAGGGGAAAAAATAGTCACCGCGTTTATTTAAAAATCGATCGCATCAAAGAGGCAACAATGGAGCCAGCAGGCCAGAAGCTGGAAACTGGCCAAGCGAACCAAAACCAACCCGAGTGACAGACAGACACAGAACACAAGCCCAAAATTCCAGAGCAGAGGCTCCAATAAATTTCGTTAAATGCGCACGCGTGCGTCGTCGTCGTCGTCGATGTTGTTGTTGTCGTTCTTGAGGATCGGTGGCTGGAACGAGGAGCAGCTACTAACTCAGTTACCACCAGGCAATTGCGATGGACATCTCTCTCTCCTTTTGAGACTCAGTCGAGCGCAGTGCAGGACTAGAGATGGAAACGTGAGGACTGCCTTGAAGAAACAAGACACTCTCTAAACGAATAACAATGCTGTTCCTCAACTCCTAAGGATCGCATACTTCTCCCATTTTAATGAACGTGACACGATACCTCATCACTATGTCCCAAGTCCCCCCTCCAACCACCTTGCGCCTAACAAGCTGATGAGACAGGAACGCGCGCGCTTAGCAAATTCCAAAATGTCAACGGAAAATCACATTGTGCGCCATTATTTTGTGGCCAATGGCCAATCCAATGGCATTTTCAACCAGGGGCTAATGCAATGCAGTGTCGTGTTGTGTCTCATAAGCCATAAACATAAATAAAGGCACCTACTCCGGGCCAAAAATGTGGCAGCCACAACAATGCGGCGCGAGCATCAATATTATGGATGACAAAACCGAAAGGGTTCATCGAATGATGGAACAATACTCTTGCATGACCATTTGGAGGAGCAATACAATGGAAATTTGAAGGGCATGCAACCAGAGATAAGAAGGTTTGACTTGAAAATGTATACAGGAACGCAATTGCTGGCCTACTGGTTGGGGTCACAAAACGAGTAAATTCCCTCAGAAATAAGGCAGAGTTCTAATTGTGGAATGAGATATTTTCTTAATTTGATGTGAAGAAATTGTCAAGCGAAGGTTAAGACAAAATGTTTATAATTTTGAAGCACCAATTAGATTTGGTCGTGAGTCGTGCTTCTGGTCGAGACACGGACTCGCACGATTTTAATTAGTAATTTGAGGTCGGCAATGTGTGCAGAGAAGTTGACACTAACAACTATAATAGGGTTGGGCTTCCTTTACACTGCTCGACACAAGAGACATGATAATCTAGCAGGCCTGCATTTCGTCTTGTTTCGCCAATGAATTTGAAAAATTTTTCACGCTTATAACAACCAACAAGTAGGCCTACTATAGCAGAGATGTTAAAGAAGAGCGAGGCCAAAAAGTGAGAGTGTATTGGTGTGCGATATTAAAGCGACAAAGCCCAGCTTTGAACTGCCCTGCTCGACGTCTGGGCATCGAATGCAAGCAAAGAGAGCGCTGCTTACGCTCATATGCCCGACTTCGGCATGCGCTCGGCTCGTGTACGTGTAAATAGCCGATTGCGCTCGCCCCTGGGGGCTATGGAGGAACTTCGCTGTACTAGACTATCATGTCTCATGTGTCGAGCATCGTATTAGATGTCTGCATGAGTACACTCAAATTGTGAGCATTTTTGCATTCGGTCACATTGAATGTGAAATATTGAATACTCCAAACGACTGAATGTGAATGAATGAATATAACAAACGAATTGAATGAGTGAGTGAAAAGCAAAAAACTTAGTGTACTCAGATCACTCAGCTTTAATAAAGGCCACTTTAGAAAAGCAATTAATATATGTATTTAGTGGGAATTGTAGCAAATAAAACGTAAAATGAAGAAAATTGTTTCCTAATTCTAATGTTGAATTATAAAAACAATTAAAATTTAAACAGTGTTTAATTTAATTTTGTTACAGAATACAATTTACATCGCGCTTTCGTAATTTTTCGCCCTAAAATTTTTTTTTACCTTAGCAATGTCGATATACTTACTGAATTAATTCGACCTTCACTCTTTTCTTAATTAAAAAAAGTTTCTCATCGGTTGAATTGATCTAATTTGAGTCTCAATCAACATTCTCATTCATTCATATTCATCGGAGAGAGTGTCAAAATTCATTCAATTCATTTTGAGCATGAAGGCTTCATGAGTTGATTTGAATGCAATCATGCAGCCCTCTAATTCGTATACCAGAAAACTGCAACGAGCCGCCACGAGTATAATCGCTCAGGGCTCAAGGCTTTTCATACTCGAATATTGCCCTTGCTCATACACAAGTTGACTCAGCGCTTCGACCGCGAGTCGACGCAAAGTCCTTCGTTACAAAATCGAAGTTCTGATGCGAGCCGTCATGAGTAAAGTTCGTTGTGTACTTGTAGCCAAAGTCAAAGATCTGCTGCGAGATGTTGCGATCAACGCTTGTACACAATCGCCACAAGCACACAAAATACAAAAATTTGTGAGAGCAAAAGAGATAGCATGATGGCCTATTTTTTGCATTTGTATTTTGCATACGCTTTCTCTTTCCTTCGTGTAGCATGTTGTTGATTGAAGTTTTCAAAAGACAACAACAATTGCATAAGAGGCTTGCAAAGCTCGCCGTCAACCAGCAGAGTACGTACGAGTAACTTCTGTTGCGCGTACGAGTAAACAATAGTAGAGTGTCGAAAAGGCTGGGCCATTGCTGGCAAAACGCTTGTTTTGACTCGTGGTATGAAAAGCTTGTTGACATTATTGTACGAAGCAAAGAGCTTAATCGTTCTGACTCAATGTGCTTGCGATCATTTCGAGTGTGTCGAACCAAGGCGACGAGTCCCACCAAGCCAAGTAAACGCACGAGTGTGACCGAGCATTAGAGTCTTGTTGCAGGTCTCTGACTTACACAGAAAACGGCAAGGAAAGCAAGAGCTGGACCTCGCGAGGACTGCTCGACTCTATGTGGAAAAGAAAATTCTCAAAAAAATTTGCACCGTTGCGACCAGTGCTGCCCACAATTGTTTGCTTTCCTCATAACTCAACAACCGTTCATTCGATCTTTACCATTCCTTTGGCGGGTCGATAAATAATCTTGATTTCAAAATATGTCCAGAAGGTTCGAACCTTCTATATATTAAACTGACGGAGATATGACGTTTTTTCTAAATTGTAAAAGTAAGTTAAATAAGTTTTTGTCCCATACATGTCGAACCTCTATCTCTTACCATCCCTGAGATCTCTTTGTTCATACGGACAGACAGACAGACGGACAAGCATATCAACGGTTACTAGATCAGGTTTGAGGAAAATCGGAACTGCTTTAGCAGTTGAAACCAATTGCTAAATGCCAAGTGGATTTTTATACCCTGTTCCCATTGAAAATGGGAAGAGGGGGATCATGAAGTTGTGCAAAAGTATGTAACAGGAAGAAGGAAGCATTTGCAACCCTATAAAGTATATATTTTCTTGATCAGCATCAACAGCCGAGTCGATTTAGCCATGTCCGTCCGTCCGTCTGTCCGTATGAACGCGTCGATCTCAGAGACTATAAGAGATAGAGCCAGAAATTTGAATGTAGGTAGGTGTATACCCGATTCAAATCGAGTTTGTTTCAGATTTGGAGGACCCCTCCCCCCTTTAAGCGCAAAAAACTGTCAGAGCCACAATTCTTAAGACACTCGACTACAGTTCCCTTAATTGTTATAACCTGGGGGATCATGAAGTTGTGCAAAAGTATGTAACAGGTAGAAGGAAGCATTTGCGACAGGTCAAATTCAGTCGCCTAGACCAGAAGACGGCCTTAAAGAAAAAACTATTTTCTGCACAGCACACTAACCGCTGCGTCAAAAAGAAGCAACCTTATCTAGTAACTAATGATATTCTTCTTACTTTGCATATAACAATGTGAACTTTAAATTAGAAAAATCAATGTTTAGCCTTATATTCTTTTGTTTTGTCGAAGGAAACCCGCAAGCAGGTAAGACGACGCCTCAAGAAGATTCTCCTTAGAGAACTTCCAAACAGAATAATTCCCTAGAAACCACACTAGACCAATATACGAAACATATTTTATAATTTCACAAATCAACTCTCCCATAATCAGACCTAAAACACTTGTCATACTTGCACAAAGTAAGTTAAAATGAATGTACACTTTAACCTAAAGAGAGTTGCCATTGAAGGGACAGAAAATTGAGATAATAAGGCCTGTTCCCATTTTCGATTTCTATCAGATCATGCGGAATCGGAATTGGTTGCTGTTGTCGTTTCAAGTTATTCGGTTTCAAAAGTTTTGCCAAAGAGTCAGTTGAATGAAAAGTAAATGCCAATTTTCTTGGCAACGGTGATTCTTTGCATTTTGCAAATATTTTTATTTTACCATGTCAAATATTGTGGAGATTTTGAAGTATCTATAGGTATATCGAGCCTTCAATTTAAAATCATTTTCGTAAAGTTTCAACCTCAGAAATTGCATGAAGACGAAAGAAAAACGATCGAAATGAAACCGAGCTGTTCGCAATTCCGAATCAGCGCATGCGCAGTGCTGATCGAAATTGTCAATGCTGCCCTATGGCTTAAATAAAATTCGAGAACGATTCGAACATTCATTCGAAAAGACAGTCGATTTATTTTTCACTCGGAAACGGGAACACCAAAATGAAAACGATTCGGAATTGCGATCGTTTTACTTTTTCACTCCACTCGGAAAGGGGAACAAGCCTGTTTATTTTCTGGATTTTCAGCTCCATTGAATGAAAATCTAACATCAATTTAACATTAAATGGATATTTCAATATCCAAAAAAGGATATTACTGAATATCCAGTCCAAATGGATCCCAAAATACATGGATCAAATAAAAAAATTTGATGCCGAATGGATCCAACCAATGCAAACTGCTCTGCATTTCTCCAAGACAAAAAAATGCAAACCGGTTTTAATGCAAACTGGCTCAAACCCGGAATTTGGAGATATTATAACGAACCTTTAACCGAACCTTTTTTAATTAAAGCTGACTAGAAAAGGCGTTCTCAGCACTAAGCTTTAAAGAAGCGACTAAAGAAAAAATGTGATAAACCCCTAGGAAAAATCGTGCCACGCCCCGTCCAGACAACCAATGCATAACTTAGCGAAAAGTTTACTTAAAATTTAGTCTAAGCCGGATACCTAGAACCAACGATATCCCCGGAAACGAAAAGGAAAACGAACTGACTGTGGTGCAGCCACTGCAATCGAAATCTCAGAAACCTACTAAGGCGTAGGTCAACGCACCATTAGAGTTTCCGGTAATTGCTTAGTAGAGCTACCCCAACTGAAAAATTCTGGGAAAATGTCCTCGATGGACCGCGAATCTCTAAGATTTATGATATTTTCCGATCGCGGGGGTCTTCCGCGGTTCAATGGTAAAAATTATTTGCCTACTAGATTTTAGGAAAGGAAAACTGTACATTTGAAAGTTACTTGGTGCTGAACAGTCAGTTACAAATCTCTCAACTTTAGTCATCTAATCTAGCCTGGCATTTTGGAGAAGCTTCACATGTAAGGGCAAGCAGTTACAGTTCGAAATGAAACCGTTTATACGAAAATCTCTAGAGATTTCTGGAACACCGCCGATTGAACATTTTCATCTGTTTTAAATTATGGTTTCAAGTTTATTTTTTGGTATTTTGTATTAAGGTGCAAATTTTACACTTTTCTAGAAGTAATAATTTGGTTTTTATTAATTATTAACTACTCAAACTTCAGCTAGGATTTCAAAACAAAATATTTTATTGTAAAAAGAAACAATTAAATATTAGTCAAAGTTAGTTTTAACGTTGAAAGTTCGATTGACTACTGTTTATCGGTGTCTCTGTGTGTTTGTTTGATTCCTTTATTGACTACCGAATCGAAATGAAAATCGCTTAAGTCGTTTCGACCACCAGACATACTACTACTGTTCTGAATCACACAACAGCATCACAACCAAATCATATCGAGTTTCATTTGGCAAATTTTGTTGGGGGCTATTTAGCTTCTGTTGAATAAGAGATTTGTTTTCTTCCCCAAAAACTCACTGAACCAAATTAAGTCCAACATGTGTCCGAGAATCAAATTTGAAAACGAAAAAAAAAAAAATACAATCCTGATAAAAACAAAATAGTCGAAAGAGTGAAAGGCAAGAAGTTGTTGCTTAATACCCATGAATCTACATCTCCTGCGGACTCAACTCGACTCAACTCCACTCCTGTCTTCCAGACGAACTGACATTCAAATTAAATTGGATTAGCAGCAGTTCGTTCCCTTGTCAATCTCACCCAAAAAGGCAAATTTTTAGCCGAAATCTTTGCAGAAACACAGAGAACAGAATTCTGCGCAAATCTCATCTGCGAGACTGACAGTGACATATTTTGTGACAGCTGATGGAATATGCTTGGAGTTGGGTCTTGCCGTGGCTCCAGCACTCTCTGATCCATCAGCCAGTGTCAACTTTAGGCAGTGGAAGCTGCCCGAGTCGGCACCATTTGATCGCACTCTGCGCTAATCCTTTTCGCAATGACTTGACAGCTGCTGCCTCTTCTGGGGCCTGAACCATCCTTCTTAAATTTCGCGGTGCCATCAATCAAGGCGGATGTTGGCTCGTCGCGCTAATTAGTCAGTCAACCAGTCAGTCAGTCAGTCGGTCGTTCGGTCGGTCGGTGAGTGAGTCTGATAACGAATGCTCTTTGCAGTGGCTACCGCAAAAGCTCTTCCCATGCTCGCTGGCTGTGTACTTAGCCAACTCCAGTGATCAATCAATGATGATTAATGCAAATGCAAGGTCAGCAATTTGCAATCGCCACACACATCAATCATTCATTAGCAGCTCAAGTTGTCAGGTTTGTCGCTGTCTCCTCCGGATCCCCTGGCCCTCCTGGCTCCCCTGTCTCGCCTCAAGTGATGCGTGATTATAAATCGTGAGATCGCCAGTCGCCTGGCTGCCGCAAGCTCCAATCATTTAATGCACTTGATTTGAGTGCTCTGTTGCAATTTGGATGTTGCTCTTAGATAAGCTTAGCTAATTAATTTGAGAAAATTGACTGGACACGGCGGCCTCTTATGATGGACAGAAGAGTACGAAAGGATGAGGGACAATGTGTGTATAAGCCAAATAAGCGGACAGCTAACTGTGGCACATGAGAAGCAAGAGTCAGGTCTTATAAACCCATTAGCTAAGCAGAGTTTAGCAAAGTCAGCTGATGATAGGAACGAGAGACCAGATCACCCGCTCAAACTTAAATAAAAATCAACTTTGTCTCCGAACTATCCCCAACTTAGTAAAACCTAGAAACTCTGATGACTCAAAAAAAAATAAAAATGAACTTGCATATTTTTCATCATATCCACGAATCGCACCTGTTGTTGTTTTGCGTATTTTGTGGGCGTGTGTGTGTGTTTCTTAAATATTTTTGACAAACAATGCCGGCGGTTAATTTTAATTGGATTCTGGTAAAAAAAATCCTTTTAACAAAATTAAACATCAAACATGGCGTGCAATTTTTTGTCGTATTACGCTGACAGAAGCAGGATTTAAATTAAAAACACGCCAAGTTCACGAAGATCAAAAGGCATCAAAAATGGTGAGTGGAATGGGCAAAGTATTCGGAAAAAAACCACCAAAACGAAGACCACGGCGGTGGCAGCGTCAGCGGCGGCGAAACGGAAACGGAAATCGACGCGCAAAAGGTTGCAGGTGTCAGATGTCAGGTGGTTGGAGGCGGTTGGTTGCCACGCGCACAACTTTGCGCAGGATTCACCAGGGGGGAGGCAATTGATTAAGCGTAAGTTAAAAACGCGCCCAAAAAAGGAGCAAACTGTGAAACGAAATCAAATCAAAGTGTTGAAGCGGTTAAGGGTTGCTCCGCGGCGGCTGCAGGTGAAAGGGTTAATTTGTTGCGTCTCCAAGGCATATGCTGGAGCTCCGTTTCCCTGCCAATGAATTAGTCCCCAAGGCTTAAGGCAGAAATCATTAAAAAAGTTCAGCGAGTGTCTGGCCCCAAAGAATTAAGAACAAAAAACGTAGCAACAAAATTGGGAGGAGGGGGCGCCATTTAAGTGACAGCCTTGCCATAATTTTTAAATCGCGAGCATCGAAGCCAGAGAAGGTATCAGGCGAACATCCGTCAGTGTGTGTGTGTGTGTGTTTGCGGGTGGGTAACGAACTATTAAAGTGTTTTATGGAGCTCAAGACAAGCCATAGACAAGATTTACAGGGGTTTTTTTCCAGACTTTATCTTAGGGGTAAGACAAACGACTGATGTGGAGTATCCAAGTTGCACATTAAAAAATTGAAGTAAATCTAACCGCTTTCACTTCGAATTAACTATTTTTACCTTAGTAAGCTAATTAGATGTAAAAGGGTGAATTATTTAGGGTACTCACAACTGAATTCGATGAGTTTTGGTATGAATAAATTGAGTACCTTCAGTATTGGTCAATTCTACAAACAGCCCACAATTTTTAGATAATAAGGAAAAAGATGTTAGCCTAAATTTATTAGGGTACATTGGGGCAGTTACCCAGCGGCGCAGAGATGAATGAGGTTGGTCCACAACATGCATTACAGTAGTCGCCCACGTAATGGGAAATTCTCGCTACGTTTTGTATACTCACTTGTAAATAGAAATTCGAATAGTTTTTGTGCATATAAAAGTTGTGTTATAATTGTGACATTTAGGGCAGTGTTGCCAGTTTGTCACCTTTTTGAACTTATTGTTTATTATTTGTGCAATTTTAGCAACTTTTTGACTTAAAATTGTGGTAACACTCAACACGTTACAATAACCATAACCAGTGTTCTCAAAATTAAGTTCCAAAAGTTGGTTAAATAGCAATAAAAAGAAACAAAAAGGTGACAAATCGGCATCACTTATTAAGGGCATTACGATATTGAGAAAATATTTTCACTGAATCTTGGATAAATAGTTTCAATTTAGATGCTGAACAGTGCACAAAATGGGCTTTTCTTCAATTTCAAAGTGCCTTGCCCCCCATAGTTGACGCCCCTGTCACTATACTATTTTGGCAAGGCTCCAGTCTGCAAGCCAGACACACACTGCATACGAGTATAGCTGTCATAGAAAAGTAGAGTCTGAAAAGAAGTCCTAGTTAGAAAAACTTTTTTGTTTTCAATGGAAATGTCCTCAAAACTAGCAAGTACTTGTTTTATACGCTCCCACACAATTCTAAAAATTTTGGTCAATATTGGATGTTTATAGCATATAGCTCCCATAGGAACGATCGGTCAAAAAACTAGTTCTTGTGAGAAAAACTTTTTTGTTTTCAATAGAAACGTCCCGTTGGCATATATTTATTTTATATACTTTTACAATTTTATGTTAAAATCGGATGACTATAGCATATAGCTGCAGTATGACTGATCGGTCGCAAATGAAGTTCTAGTGAGAAGAACTTTTTTTTTAAATGGAATCGCCTTCAAAAATGTACATGTTAGTTTGCTATGCTTTTCCAAGATTCCACTAAATTTGGTCGAAATCGGACATCTATATAGTATAGCTCCCATAGAAAAGTGAGGTTCGAAAAGAAATCTTATCTTATCTTGAATCTTATCTAGAAAAACTGCAAAGGTATACAAAACTTCCACCCAAGCCCCAATTACAGAAAACCCCCGTTAACCTTGCTACTATTTTTAACATAAAAATCCAATGTTGCTTTTAGTTCCAAAGTGCAAAGTAAAGAAATTAACGAAATCTTGGAAACATCACAAATAAAAATCAAGAAAGAAAGTCGGTCAAGCCCGACTATAATGTACTCTTTACCTGTGGCTGGGAATATTGTACGCGTAGGAAGAAAAGGAAGGGAAAGTATAAGGGTAAATTAAAAAGCGATGTAGAAGACTAGACTGGGACCAGGCCGAGAGAGGTAGCTGCCTTCTGGACATCCGCTTCCGCACGAGTCGATGGTGTAGGGGGTCCTAGGTATTGCCAGGCAGGGGTGAGCTCGGTTCTCCGGTCGTACCTAGCAGCTTCCGGTCGCCTGGACATGCTAAAGGTGGTGCAAGCATGGTTCGGGTGTGACTCGCAAAAGCAGCTGAGAAGGATCTGCCGAGTGAGCAGTTTGTTATGGTCACAAACCGGGAGTACGTCCGTTTCTTGGTGGAGGTGGTCTAGGTTCGACATGGAGTGGCAGCGTGTGGCTACTCTCAGTGCAGCGTTTTGACGGTTACGCCACTGCGTGTCACTTATGGACGGGGACCAGACAGCAGCAGCAAAATTGACCGTAGACCTGCCAATTGCCTTGTAGGTCGTGAACAGTGTCTGCCTATGCTTTTAGGCATAGCTCATAAAAAACTATTTACACTTTTTTCAATGTGACCAGCCTCAGTTAAAAACCAGAAACAAACGCAGCACAAGCGGTCTCTCACTCAGCGGAACACTTTTGCTCGCACCTCATGTGTTTTCTGTAACATGTTTTCGGATGAGCAAAACAAACGTGTCGGTCATCCGACAACCTCCGACAGCAACTGTTTTGTGCGAGCGCTCACCAAACAACTGTCTGCAAGTGAGCAGAACACAATAAGTGTCTGCGAAAAGTGTTTTTTGTTTTGTGCGTTTGGTAGGCTGTATATAAGCTCGTTATACAAAGACACACACGAGCGCAAAACAAAACCACGCATACATACGCAAAAGACAGTTTGTAAGTTTGCTCTCGGCAAAAGTGTCAGTGAAAGACAGGAGAGAAACAGGAACGAAAAAAAGTTTTTTTCTCTGAGCGCTACAGAATTGAGCAAAAACAGAATTGAAACTGTCTCTCGCTCCCTGTTTTCATTGTGTGCGTAACCAAACTGTTTTTTGCCGACACGTTGAAAGTGTTAAGAGTTTTTTGCGAGCTCTGCTCTTAGGACCTTATTCCTGCTCCGCAATTTCCTTGTGACTCCCTCGGAGTGCTTTGCGAAGGTGAACAGAGGGTCAAACATTACACCCAGGATTTTTAAATTTCGGATTGTGGGGATCGGTATTGGCTTGACCTCCTTCGTCCATGTTGTGGGAGGCTCAAGTTTCTATCGGAGAAAAAACTGGCAAGGTGAGGACGATATGTGTTATCCCGAAGTTTCAGTGCTCCGACATCTCTGATGGTGGTAATGATAGTGTAGTCATCTGCATAGGTTATGATTTTCACATCTGGCGGGGGTTGAGGGATGCCGGCCACATAGGTGTTGAAAAGTATTGGAGAGAGGACTCTTCTTTAAGGGACACCTTGTTTAAAAACTCGGGTTTTTGATTGTTTCGCTCGAAATTCGACATGGGCTTGTCTATCACTGATATAGATGGCAAGGCATCTCTTAAAATGATTTGTGAGATCTTGGAGGAAGATGGAGTGCCTTACCATGTCGAAGGCTTTGGAGAGATCGAGGGCAACCAATATCGATTTCTCATGGGAGCGCGCTTGCTATTCAGACTGGAGGCAATAGTTATTCTGAGTTCGCAGAGAGTGGTGGTGGTGATATGCCCAGTTCTGAAGCCGTGCTTGTTTTCAGCTGGAAGGGCATGTTCCTTCAGGGTGGGCAGGAGCCGGGCCTCCAGGATGTTGATAGCTGGGGAGAGAAGTGTAATTGGGCGATGCGACGCACCCTTTCCGCTGGCTTACCAGTCTTTTAGACTGTGATTATTTTCCCGGTCTGCCAGATGCTGGGAATGGTCAGTGACCTGACACACAGGTTTAGGATATGCGTCAGATATCTGATCCTGCGGGTTATCTTAGGTTTGGTATTGACGGCTCTTTCTGTGAGGGCTAAGAATTGCCTATTGAAGGCTGTAGCGCACTTAGATGTGTTGGCGGAGTGACATTTCCAAACGAAATCAGGGCATTTACCGAGGCGCAGTTAGCTGTTTAATAGCGCTCCGCAGCTTTTTGGAGCTCTTGTCCAACTCACCGAGTTTTTGTAGCCAGGAGTTTCTCCTGTGTGTAGTAATCAGCTTGTTAATCTCCGCGTTTAGGACCTGAATCTCCGGTTCTCTTTTCTCTTTTCTGAGCTCATCTCTTCGATTGGCAGGGGCCCTGCCTCAGCCGGGAAGCGGAGACGTGTCTGGGGGATGCGTTCTGCTGAGATGCATCGTTTGAAAACGAGTTCTCCTGAGTCTCAAACTCCGCCTCAGTGCTTGACTCGAACCTATTCCAATCAGCCTTACCAAAGTTCACAAAGGTGCGGGCTTCAGAAGTTATTAAGTCTGCTTCCTTTGTGACTTTGATAGAGATGGGGATGTGGTCCGAGACAAGTGCTGTGTCGGCATGCCAGGTGGTGTTGGCAATAAAGGTGGCGCTGACTATTATTAGGTCAGGTGAGCTGGTGCAGTTCATTGCGATGCGGGTTCGATGGTCCTTGCTGATTACGCAAAAATCAGAGGACTCCCCTGCCAGGATCCTCCGATAACCATCAAGCAGGTGTTGAACGCTTGGGCGGTAGCCCGTGACACCGACAAGAAGACACTGGGATGTAGACGTTAACCACTTCTATATCCTCCTCGCCGCTTCTGACAGCAATTCCCAGGACCTCTAAGTGCTCGTCATTATTATGTATGTTAAGTGGTCGGTAGTTAACCGACTAATGACGCGAGGCCATCCCATTGTTTCGTTCACGGTCCAGGCAAAGGATGGAGTAGTTTGCGGCTGCTGTTAGAGGGTTCCTAGGAGTAAGTTTCGTCTCCTGGATCGGTAACCTACCAATTTTCTGCTGAGACCGTTGCAGTTCAACTGCAGGATGAAGAAGTCCTTTGGTGTGCAGGTAGGTGCGGTGTGCGCTGCCGAGGAGGTGATCGGCGCACTGTGTTTTAGGCGATTGCGAGAGTTGGACGACAAGTTGGGCATGCAAAACTGGAGCTGTGGTCCTGATGACTAGCCAGGCCAGAGCATTGGAAGTGGCACCAGTCTCCGCATCTTCTCTATGTGCATACCGATCATCGGTGCCCAGGGTTTGCTTCTACCGGCGCGTAGTAAGAGGAGTCAGCGCAAGCAGCTTAGTGGGGGTGAACGTTGCTTGCTCAGGAAGTGAAAAAATAAAGGAAAGAGAGAGGCAATAAAAGATGGGGTACGTAAGTTTCTTCCCGTTTGCCGCGATTGGCAATCCTTGGAATATTTCTAAGCGTTGCAAGGATCTGATCCCCCTAAAAGAAGTTCTACAGGTAGTGATCATGTTAAAAGACTTTTGAAGATTTCCAGTTACTTCTTGGCAATCTAGTCAACACCAAAAAATCTGGCCAATTTAGTCTCCATCAGCAGGAGCAATCAACTCTCTGGCAGGCAAACACCCTTGAGCTGATGATTCATATGCAGAAGCTGCCATTTCCAACTCTCTCACTCTCTCTTCTCTACCCACCTCCTCTTTGTTCACCCCCACTAAGCTGTCCCTAATGCCAAAACGATGCCATTTGCCTCCTCTCCTTTCCTCCTCCGGTTGGCCCATTCATTTGGTTGAGCGCGCCTTCGGCATATTTTTAATTGCCTAATTTTGCGACTTGAGTGATGGGCCCCTTGAATGCTTCGAGGGTTGCTGTTGCTTTTCTTCCTTCAAATGTTGTCGTTCAGCTTGATAAACGCGCGGCGAGGCCGTTTGGCATTTTAAAATTGTCATCTCCATCCCCTCTCCGCCATCCCTGAACCCGCAGCACAAACTCGAGCTGGCAAGTGGCTTCATTTGCTGGCGCTGAAATATTTCACCGCCCCCGCATCCACCCGGCATTGTCACCATCAACAGTGCTCGCGGCAAATTATGGGACAATATTTTAGGCTAATGTTAATGTTTTCCCAAAAATTTTCTCATTGTGCCAGAAGAACCCACAGACGACACTCCTTGCCTCTGGGCAAAATCCGTTAAATTATTGAGCTGAAGGTACTTTTCAATGCGGTTCGCTGGCTTGGGCACCCCCGTGGATGGGGGGTTGGGGTTAAATGAGCAGCGGCACTTTGTTGTTGTTGCTGTTGCTTGCCGTATTCTTTATTTAGTTGGCATTGCAATTTCAAGTCGCTCAGGTTCTCGCTGTTAAATGTTTCGGAAACGCGAAATGAAGGAAAATGAACGACGCAAATGAATTAGATTTTGAGCAAAATGTGAAGCCCAGATACAAATTTTCGGCGGGTTATGGGTAAGGGCTGGGGGCTTAATAGCCAAAAATAAAAATGGAAAGGAACTGCTAAAAGGTTTAGAAAAAAAGAAGGAAAGTGATCGCCAAGCTCATAGCCATTATTGCGGGTACAAAATTGTACCTTAACTCAGAAAAATGCATCAGCCAGAGATTTGGAACGAAGGCGGTGGACTTTTTCCGTTTTGTAATTTAACTTTTAAGTACTTTATAAGAATAGACACGTAGTACTATTAAAATAAGAAACCAAAATTCTTGATACTGATATTTTCCCTAGTTTAGGTATGTTTACGAATTTTAACAATCGTATTCTTACTTCAAGTTTACAATTTCTTGGATTAAGAATGAACTAACCTTGATATACCGTTTCAACAAGTATGCAACTAATACACGCAAGTTTATATGTTGCAACTCATGTAGCGATGGTATATTTATTGTAATATACACAGATAAAAATAAGTAAACGCTCTGAACCCATGTGCCCCGACTACAAAATACTCTTGATTCTGTTTGTTTTCCTTCACAGTCACTCCTGAGCTGGTCGCTGGCGGCTCTGTCGACGTTGGAGTTGATCCTGTACCCATGGCTCCACTAAGGTTAGAAACCGTCGTGGCTCTACTTAAATTACAATTTAAGGATCTCACATTTTTCACACGATTCGTTTTGGCATTTGGATCTATCATTCTTTATTGATTCATTATAGCATCTCTATTCCAAGATTTATGCTACAATTATAACTGATCAATCCACGATCATTTTATGCAATAGCGATTGTCTTCTTCAACAGGAACTTAACTTAACTTAAGAATTTATTGTTGTTTTTTCAAAGGGCATTGCCCTTGATTCCGTAGGCGTGCCAGCCCCAATTCTATTCATATTCTAGTTTTAAAGATCATCAACCGAAAGTAACTTAGCCATTATTTATTTACTTCTAGTTCTTGAAACTATTTCATGAAAACGTCGGGGCAGGCTCGAAACAATTTTGACTTAGGCCAAAGAAACAGGGGTGCCCACACAATGCTTTTGCAGGTCACACACCCCCACCCAACATTTGGAAGATCATTGTAGCAAAAATCTTGATGAGTCTTTTCGAGCCGTTGTGATGATTAACAAGTAAAGCCGCTACAGTCGAGTGCCCTGACTTCAAAATACCCTGCTCTCTTGATTTGGTGAGTTTTCATCTATTTCCCACCAATGTGTACACACACACTCACACACACCTGCCATAATGTATCTAGGCATGATGGTGGATCATAGGCTATCGTACAAATACCATCTCCAATATACTGCCGATAAAACCGCGACAGCCGTATCAGCTCTGACCGGCATGATGGCCAACATCGGAGGACCATGCCAACACAGCAGAGGACTAATAGTCAGAGTAATCAGTTCAATCATCTTATACCCTGCAACGATATGGGCACCGGCAAAGGATTGTTAGTCCTACGGCCGAGGATCGGCATACCGCAGAGGCGCGTCGCGTGTCCGTTGCGCCTTTCGGACTGTATCTCACTTGACCTGCTAGCGGCAGAGTGCGCTAGCCAAGAACTGCCGGCTGACCGCAGGGCTGCCTCACTGGTCACATGGCAAGAGAAATGGAGAACTGCCCCCAACTCAAGGTGGACAAGGAGACATAAGGACATTAGGCAGTGGGTGAGCAGGACGCTCGGTCAACCAGACTTTTACCTGATGCAACTACTGACTGGACACAGATGCTTCAAGTCATATTTATTTGACTTTATCTCAAAATTCATTTAATTCATTTTGAACATGAAGGTTTCATGAGTGGACTTGAGTGCAATCATTCAGCCGTCTAATCTGTACCGGCCCATCGGCTGGATAAAACAAACTGATAATTGTGTTGCAGTAACAGCTTATACCACAAATGCGACTTTTTTAGTAGTTTTCCCAAAACGTTAAGACGTTAGATTTTTCTCTAAGGACAAAAATTTTGCTTTCTTGGATAAAAAAATAGGGGAAGTTAACTTCGGCTATGCCGGAGTATAGATGTCCGATTTCGACCAAACATAGTGGAATTATGGAAAAGCATAGCAAACTAAGAAATACGAAGTCTGGAAGCGATTCCATAGAAAACAAAATAGTTTTTTTCACTAAAACTAGTTTTTTGACCGATCGTTCCTATGACAGCTATATGCTATAGTCATCAGTTCGGCCAGTTCCGACAATTGTGCAGCGTATATGTTCCAAAAGACTTCGAGCAAAGTTTGGTAAAGATTTCTTTCAAACTGACGGAGGAGATAGCATAGAAACAGACAGACGGATGGACAGACGGACGGACGGTCGGACAGACGGACAGGGCTAAATCAACTCAGCTCGTCACGCTGATCAACAATATATACCTTTTGTGGTCGGAGATGCTTGCTTCTATGCGTTACAAACATCCGCACAATTTTATAATACCCTCTGCAAGGGTATAAAAAAACAGATTAAGAATGGGGATTAAAATTAAAATGTGAGAACGATTATCTAAACACTTAAATTGGGTTTTATTGTATTTAGCAGAAGACATCAGAACTTGTGTGCGAAAAGTGTACCAAGTTGAGTAGAAATCGCTGAGAAGGAGGTGCACTTCTTGTAATTTTACAGACGTTTTGTAAATTGGATTCAACAACTAACTCAAATTTTCAACCGAATCCCACTCTGATGACTTTAAGTATAACTCTTTTATATCTGCAGGGAGCTCGAATCTTCTTACAAAGAGTGCTAATCTTTGATATATCAAATTTCACCTCGTAAAAATATTCATTGGAACACAAATTCAAAATGCCCGAGTACAATTTTTTTTGAACCGAACCCTTTTTTAATATTTTTTGCTCCGGTTCGGGATCAGGTTCGGCCGGGAAAACAATGTAGGCAACGGTTCGGGTTCGGTTCCGACTTCCCTAAAATCCCGGAGTATCCGACTCTGGAGCGGATAGACTACGAACCGGTTTGCAGCCCTGTTAAAAACAGCTTTATGCTATAGTCTTCCGATTGTGACTAAACTTTGAAGAATTGTGTAAAAGCAAATAAAATAAATATACTAGCCTATTTTAGAGACGTTTCCATTAAAAACAAAAGTTTTTCTTACTTATGGCTGATTTCACATCTTCTAGATAGCTGCTATGTGTCGGATAAACTAACAATTTACCCTGCTATATGTTAGATTATGTGACAGATAGTGCTATGTATTAGATGTGAAATCGGCCCTAAGACTACTTTCCGGACCTTACTTTTCTATGACAGCTTTACTGTGTATATAGCGGTCCGATAGTGGTCCGAGCATACAAAACGAAACAATATAAAGTTTAAAGGCGTTTCAATTGAAAACAAAAATGTTTTTCTTAGTAATCTAGTTTTTCAACCGATCGTTCCTATGACAACTATATTCTATGGCACTCCGTTCCGGCAGGTTCCGAAAAATGTGTAGCGTATTCTTACTAAGATACTTCGTGCAAAGTTTGGTTTGAAATGACACTAGGCTCTTTAAATAACCATTAAACCATCGGATAATATAAACAGGGATCCGGGTCCACTACTGAGGTGGAAAATGAATCCAAAAAATGAACTAGAAGCATTGCATACTTCTCTAAGCATTAGTTAGAGTACATTCTAGACCCGAAATTCATTTTTTCGGCTCTACGGTTGAAATATTTAAAGAAGTGCATACAATATAATACATATAAAATACACAAATGTTTTGCTCATTGTAACCCGAACCCTAACCGAATCCCTGAATCTCATTTTTAATAAAAACAGTTGTGGAACCGAATCCCTAGCTTAGAATGAGGGTTTCAACCCCGAACCTAACCTTGTCCAAACTGATCGGTTATTAATACAAAAAAAAAGCTTAAAACGGTATTGATTCTTTCCTGTATGATTTAAACAGTCTCTGACAGTCGTTTCGCTGATTGTTTGCTGGCTCGAGTTTGGATTTTTCCATTTTAAAGCTTGAAATCTTTCAATATGGTCGCCTCCTTTATATACTTATGTATACATTGGGCCATGTATATGGGTTCTGCAACAAACCTCAAAGCGACGTCAAAGGACAATGTCATCTTGCGTTGACTGCGTCAACAAAATGGCCCATAGAAACTAATGGGGCTTGGCTGAGGGAGCGGGAGCCCGCATATCAGACCACACCCAGTTTGAATCCTTTTTGTGTGTGTGAGCCTGTGTGTGTGTGTGTGTGAGTCCTAGCCAAAAGACGTTTGGCCGATTCTAAATTTCGCTTGCTAGTTTCGCCAGCTCCGTTTTCGTTTTCGTCAATAAATCGTGGGCTGCCAGTAATGATGGCAGCTTGGCAAGCGTTTTGCCCAGTTCCAGCTCCGACGATAGCAGCCGTTAATGTCAGACGAGTGAAAATATATGGCCCAGCGACCGCCCAACCGACCGACTGAAAATGTCTTCAAGACTGCTCGTCGTTGGTTCGTCTATGCCTTGATGATGATAATGATGACGAGCTTCGCTCTGCTCACACTCCCCCCACTCGGGCTTCAGCTCGAGTCCGTCAAGTTTTTGGGCCAACAACCCTTAGACGAAGCTCCTTGGATTTGTTTTATGCGTCATTCGGCCAAATATTTCCTGCTCCTCCTCCCGGCGCCCGACTCCCTGGCCTAGGTCATTATGCGCCTGGCTTGGACTTTTGGACTCATCATTTATATAAGCACTGAGCGCCATTCCCGTTGTCAGTTGTGGAAGGATTTACGCTCCCTCTGCTCTTGCTCTTCCCTGTGTGTGTGTGTTTGAGTGAATTATGGCTTCTGCTGATTTCTTTTTCGTCCTTTTTTTCTTGTCCGCCCTCGACTGCCGACAAGCCAGGGGACTGGACTCTGTGGCACAGTGGCAAATTTATTGACAGATATAATTTCGTATGCGTATAATTAGAAATTCAGCAATCATTAGGCGAACCAGTGTACATATATCACGTTAATGGCCTTTCTGCACATAAAGGATAAAAGCGAAAGAGCCAAAAACGGAGTGGATAGACAGACCATGTCAAAGGCTCTAGAGATTTATGTGACCTACGTAAGGAAAGCTGATGATATTGATTTCTCAAGGATGACCTCATAAGTACGAGGGTTGCCTTGTATAAATCTAGACCTGGCCACTTAAACCCCTTGTGGAATAAACACAGACTGGACTCGTGTCAAGCCAGTAAATAATAAAGATTTAATTTCTAAGGTAGACAATTCAATCCATCAAAATGGCCTAAGTTTGGAATCAAGTGTTATGATATCTGGATATCTTATACTTCTACCGTTCAGCTTCACCAGCTAATGGCGCCAGCTAAGACTCGGCTTTCAACTGTGGGTCCCTTTCTCCTGTGTGAAAGCTGAAATCATCGAAACATAAGCCAAACATTTACTTTAACAGGTGTCAACTCATGGAACAGATGGCTTCAACATATTTAGATTGCAATGTTCGTACAATTCAACTAAGCCGAACTTAACCAAAAATGAGCTTCAAAAATCATATTTCAAACATGTTTATTACTTTTACCCATTGCCCAAAACTCGTCGTTAGAGCCGAGTGCTCATTATTCACGCGTTCATAATTCACATTGCGAGTATTCCCGATTTAAGCCCCATTTGCCACAAAAATAAATTCTTTTACTCAAATAAATAAAGCACAAAAAGCCACAGAGTGAACAGGGACAGAGAAAGACAATTACCGAAATTTGCATTCGCGCGTCTGACAAACAAACAAATAAATTCAAACAGCAAAAATGACACATAAACAAAACAAAAATCAAGCAAAAACTGAAATCGAATAAATGTTTTTTTTTCATCTCTTTTTTTATTACTCTTTTTGATTTAACAAATGTCAAAAAATATGAATTGAAGTTGATGCTTTATGTACATGTTTTCTAGCAAATTTACACCGAGAGAAATTTTAAATAAATTATCCAGTGATCTTTTATTGAAATAAATCATGATGCAACTATAAAGAAGTGGAGGTGAAACATAAGTAGGCAACTGAGAGAGCTTCTGTAGAACTTGCTCACAAACTCTCTGAATACCAAAGAAGTCTCCAATGAGAACAGAGTTCTTTGAGTTCTAGTATAAGGCAATCGTTTAAGCAACCAAATGGAAAAATTATCATAGGAATAAACTAAGACTTACCCAATGTATTTAAACTTTTGTTTGTTTGCTTGGTAATAAGTTTTACAGTCCTGCCTATTGAAGTAACCACTCTAACCCCAGTAGCTGTAAAGGTGACGGCTGCATGAAATATAAATGTGACTGTTGGTACAAATATGTATGTATTAAACACTTACACGACCCTTGGCCAAAATGTAGATTAAGTTACTGACTGCGATGGTTTATTAAGCGCACGAGAATTTTATTGCGGGCTTATAGTTAATTGATTCGAACGAATTTAAAGGTTTGATTTCTTGATTCTTCTTCTTTGGGCCAATATGTACTAGCTATGTTTCAATAGTATCGTGAACACAGTTTTCTTTTAATTGCAGGGAGTGGTGCTCGGTGATTTCTTGCTACTGGGTAAAACGTTCAATAAAGAATATTGCCAGCAAATTATGCTCAATTTTCGTGAAGATATCCGTCAGAATCGGCCGGTATTGTGGAATCACAAAAATTGTCTCTTGCACCTTGATAACGCCCCTGCTCACAAAGCGTATTCCCCCAACCTGGCCCCTGTGACTAAAGAGGCCCATAAAAGGTCGTCGCTAAGATGATAACGACGGCATCGAAGGAGGAGCTAAGCAAGGTCACAAAAAATGAATTTGTTAAGTGCTTCGAGGTTTGGAAGAAACGTTGACATATTTTTCATATCCGAGGGGTATTATTTTGTAAATTTGCAAAAATTGACGGGCAAATTTTCAACTTAAAAAGAATGATTTGATCAAGGCAGCGGGACTTAAATTTTCAGTAAGAATCAGGATTGTCTCCGAGCTTAATAATGACATTCTGTACCTGGTCATTCCACCCATTTTCGGTCGTCCCGTTTGTTAGTTTTTTGGACATGGCAAACTCACTCGGCTGTTGATGCTGATCAAGAATATTATACTTTATAGGGTCGCAAATGCTTCCTTCTACCTATTACATACTTTTGCACAACTTTGATCCCCCTTTTTCCCATTCGGAAATGGGAACAGGGTATACAACAAGAAAGTCGGTCAAGCGATAAACATACTCAGTACATATAAAGTGCTGCACACCACCGTTGCGACCGGTGCTGCCCATAATTGTTTGTTTTCATTATAACTCGATAACCGTTCATCCGATCTTTACCATTCCTTTGGCGGATCGATAAAAAATCCTGACTACTAAATATGTCCAGAAAGTACGCACCTTCTATCTGTGGGAGATATGACGTTTTCGATATTGCGGGGGCGTGGCAAAAATTGAAAATAAACTTGATCTGCCTGCAAGTATAAGAAGCATATGACCCATACATGTCAAACCTGTATCTCTTTCCATCTCTGAGATCAGTATGTTATGACAGATGGACGGACTGACGGACATGGCTAGATATAAGAATAAATTTTTTATATACTTTTTAGGGTCGGAGAAGCTTCCTTCAGCCTGTTACATACTTTTGCACTTACTTAATATACTCTGTGTACCCCTGGTACAGAGTAGCCTTGTGAAAACCATCAATACTATCGATAGTTGTAAATTAAGCCAACCATCGATTGTTGAGACCCACTATCGATACTATCGGAGCCGTTAGTTGCTCATTTCTAGAAACGTTTTAAGTGCGTGCAACCTTTTAAAGAGAAGTCATAATTTGCACAACAAGATTTTTTAAAACTGGACTGCAATCAGGAAACGTATGTAAAATGCCAGATAATTATTGTTCAATGTTTTAAGAGTAGCGATTTATTTTCTTCAAAACTAAAAGCGGCGCAGAACATTATTGATTGTTCTCATTATATTCGTTCTACATACCGAACTACTTGAAGCAACAAATAATCAGAAGAACACCCAAGAAGGTCAATCGATCTGCAATGTGCTTCTTGAAAGAACAAGTTCCAGACCGAACAACGTCCAAAATAGCGACCATTTTGGACCCCATATTTGGTGTTGCTCAAAACGCAGTTCATTTAATTGAAAATTACAGAGCAGAGCATTTAAAAAACATTTAACCACAAAATCTTATACTCAATTCAAATTCAATTTAAAATTATTAAATACATTTTACATATTTTGCATACTTTTTACATATTTGCATATTTTGATGCATAAGCAAAATATGCACAAAAAAACATATTTTGGATATGCAGTTTTTAATGGAAAGAGGGATATTTAATTAGTAAAAATCCCGATTTTCTCTTTAATTAGTCTTCATTTGAAAAGTTGCTTAAAATCCGATGTCTAATCATGACCATTTGCCATCCTATCAAATGGTCCTGAACTTCCAGGCGTAATTAGGTATCGAAGTGCAATTTCAGACAATTTGGGTCATTCATCCGTACTAATTCTTCAATAAGCTGATGTGTTCATATGGGTTCATGTCGTAGGCCAAGTATGTCTCTTTGAGGTCTATTTATCCGTTAAAATCTGATGCTATGCGACATTTTTAGTGCACACCCACACTAAGCCGAAAGGCCTATGGCTTCCTTGAAGCTCCATAAATTTTCAGGACGCCTACTAAGACTATTTTTAAAACCTAACTTTTCTATGGCAGCTGTCTTCCGGTTTCGAACAAACTTAGTGAAATTTTTACAAAGCATGGGAAACTTATAATCACGAAGTCTCATGCCGATTCCATTCAAAACAAAAAAGTTTTTCTCACTAATACTAGTCGTCCGGTCCGGCCGGTTTCGATAAATGTGCATCGTATTTGTACTATTTGTGAAGATAGCTTTCAAACTGACGGAGAAAATTGCATAGAAACAGACGGACGGGCATATATACGGAGAGGGCTTAATCAACTCAGCTCGTCATGATGATCAAGAATATATATACTTTATGTTGTCGTAAATGCTTCCATCTATGTGGTTCAAACATCCGAACAATTTTAATATACCCTCTTCAAGGGTATAAAAATCGATTATTGCCTTTATCGGAATAAAAATATCATATCGGAATATCCCTTATCGTCGAACAGAATTATCGAAAAATCGATCAAATTTTGACAACCCTAGTCCACACTGTACACTTACGGAGATTGACGGAGCAGTTGAAGGTATTCAAACTTAAATTAGTCTAGTAAATAAGAAAAATTAAAAACATATTTTCCATAATAACACAAACAGTTATACAAAACAAGAAAGAAAGTCGGTCAAGCCCGACTATAACATACTCTGTACCTGTGAAGTGCTGCCCATCACCGTTGCAACCTGTGCTGCCTATAATGGTTTGTTTTCCTTATAACTCGACTATCGTTCATACGATCTTTAAAATATCTTCAGCTGATCGATAAAGAATCCAGAATATTAAATATGTCCAGAAGCTTCGAACATTTTTTCGAAATTGCGGTGACGGGAGGGGGCGTGGCCAAAATTGAAAATAAGCTCGATCTGCCTGCAAGTATAAGAAACATATGTTCCATACATGTCAAACCTCTATCACTTACAATCTCTGAGATCTGTTTGTTCATACGGACGGCAGACGGACAGACGGACACTTTTGCACAAACTTAATGTACAACTTAATTACAAACTTAATGTACCTCTGGAACAGAGGAACTCAAAAAAATGGGAACTCAAATAAATTGTCCGTTTCCCCAGAGGGTCAGGTTTAAAAGAAATTTGCTTAAACGTGTGTTGGCCGAGGTTTGTTCAAATTTTTAGTTCCTGCAGCCACATTAATTATCCTTTTCAAACCAAATGTATTTCTACGTAGACTGAATTGAATAACGATCACGGAAAACCATCACCATAGTTTGGTTCTGGTTCTTAAAATACCATTATTTTCATTTACAAATGAAAAATACGAACTTTTCTGAAAAATTTCATTTTTTCGGCAAGTTAAAAAAATTTACTAAACTTATCTGCCAATCGAAAAATAGCTTTTCTTCAACTTATAAAAATTTGATATATGATGGAAATTTTCAGAAAAAAATGGTTCTACAAAAATTTTTAAAATAAAAAACAAACTGTTTCCCAGCTAGGAGTTTAGCTGCGATCTACTGCCACTGAGTTAAGCGATAGAATTTCTGCTCATTTGCATTCTCTCTCTGTATTAAAGAACTCTCATCTTTCTACAGCAGAGTTTATGGGGGCGGCAGCAGCAGCCCATGTATTCTACATACGGAGTATACATACATAAATAATATTTATTAATGTATTTTTATGTGCGCTAAGAGTACACAATGTAATAATTTATACAGTTGCCGTCGACATTCTGCTCTGCTCTCGCTCTCTACATTATGACGGTTACAATTTACTGTCCATGTTTTGTTGTTTACTCTGATGATGATGATGATGATGGCCGACTGGCTGGGTGGGTGGGCGAGTGGGTGGTTGGGTTTTCTGGTTTGGTTTGAGTCCGAGCTAGTGACAAACTTGCTGGATTTTTCGCTGTCGTTGACGAGGGTGGGCCACCCGCCCATTAACCCCGCCCCCCTGAAGGCCCTGACAGGGCGCATTTCAAACAGAAAATGCCAACAAATGCGGCGGCGTGCAAATAAAAATGATTAATGATGATGCGCGTTGGCAGTCAGCTGAGGTTGAGAGGTTGAGACTGAGCAGCAGCCGCAATGGCTGCCAGTTGGAAAATTCTTGTTATTTAACTGTAAGCAAAAGAAGTGAGAAATTTTTCATTAAGCTGTAACAAGAATAGCAAACTCTGTAACTTGCAATTTAAGATGCATTCATATAAAAAAAATATTCCAAATTTTTCCCAACATGTTTAGATAGTTTTCGGATTAATACGCATGAATGCAGTGTGCTTTTAATTGGAAGTTTCTGCAGATCGTTGATATGGTAATCACATAATTACTGACAGCTAAGGTTGTCTTCTCTGGATTTGGTTAAGTTTCAGCAAATTCAACGAACCATCTACTAAATTATCAAAGGATGAAAAAGAAAAGCACACCGTTTAATTTTGATTTGTGCCGAAGCTTCCATGCTCTTGTTAATTTACCCAAAAAAAATACAAATTCTATAGAAGAAACAACTGGGATTCTGTAGTTGAGTCACCCGGGCTTGAGGAAGAGTAAATCTGTATATTAACGTTTATTAACAAAAGTATGTAACAGCCACAAAGATGCTTCTCCGACAATAGAAAGTGTATATGTTCTTCTTACAAGCGTATATAATACAATTTTTCATACGGCAAATGCACCAGAAAGTTTCAGACGAAACGTTTATACCCAATATTTAAAAAAGGAGAGGCGTGCGAACCAAGAATCTACGAAGGTATATCTTTCTTAAACGACACAATTAAGACCTTTGCTTCAATACTGCTGAATCGACTTTCCAACTGGTTCAAAAAGCATAATATCCTGAGCGAATACCAATCTGGGTTTAGACAGGGATATTCCACTGTGGACAGCGTCTTTACATTTGCCGCCATTCCAAAACAGTACCTGGAAAACAAAAAAAAGATGTTTGCGTTCTTTGTCGATTTTAAAGACACATTCTACACGATTGACAGACAAAGCCTCTACCTAAAACTCAGCAATATTCGAGGGTCTACTAAGGTAATTCAAATGATCCAAAGCTTGTATATCTGCAACAAGACCACAGCTTGGGACGGCCAAAACCAATCCAGCTGGTTTGAGACCAACCTTGGAGTAAAACAAGGCTGCCTACTGAGCCCACTACTATTCGCAAAGTACGTCGACGACATATGGGCATTTCCTGCATTACGTACGTTACATTCGTACGCATATTTTTACTCATTTCTGGCGACTTAAGCAATATGTCATTCATCTAATCATAGTCAGGCCCGTCGACAGGGGAGGGGGACCGGGGTGTTTCCCCCAAGGACCGGACTTGTGAGAAGGGCCCGGAGCCCAAATTTTTGGCAAAAACTTAAATAAACTATGTACAACATGAGAAAACCCCTCCGGGCCCGGAATCCCCTTTCGACAGGCCTGATCATAGTAGTACATAGCACTTGGAGAGTACTTTCAAATCATGGATAACAATGTCGACCACTTTGCTCTAACAAAGAAATAATGGTTGATTTAGGTGCCGTTCGTACGTTACACAAATGGGAAGTTGAATTTGAAATCACTTACATTTTCTATATTTTCAGCGATTTTTGCTGTATAATTAAGAAAATGGATAAGGCATAAAAAAGAGCAATATTTAACGGTTTTAAAACCAATATCTTTCCACTACTCTAAATCAGGTAGAAAAGGGTGAGTATGAGCAGCCTCGTTTTCATAATTGACCACACTGGTACTATTATTAGCCCCTCTCTCTTCACTGAAGACACCTAATTCATTATTTTAACAGTTATGATGGAATGCTGGGGCTCACACCTATGGCTAGAATGAGGAAGCTGCGTTTTGGGGAAACAAAGATTCTTAAGACAGAAGACAGTACCTTAGTACCGCGGCAAATCTACACGCAGTCTCCACAGCCGCGAATTTGGAATATCTCTTTAATAATTTAGATTTTTTGTGCAGAGTTTATCAATCGCCGGTTTGCCATCTGTGGCGCATAAAAGCAGTTCCGTAAGAAAATGCACAAAAAGTGATAAAAAAATATATGAAATTTTTTAAAAAATTTCTTTTTAATTTTACGAATCCCTATGCAAAACTCAATCGCTCCTTCATATATTAAATTATTTCGTCAAAGGCTATTAAATTCTATCATTATTAAATCGAAAAGCCACTGTTTTGAAACATCTGCCTGGATATCGTTCGTACGTTACAGAACTCAAAGCGCAATATTTCTTGAACGGCAAGGTATTTTCACCCAATTTGTTTCCAGCTTTAAGAGCAGAAAAATGTATGTCTAAAAAGCAAGTTAGTTGCAATTAAAATCGGGTATTTTACTCGTGAAATAACAAAAAACTCTATTTTTTGTTCCGTATTTTACCCAATTGAAACATCCAAATATAATACAAATCCAAAGACTTTTTAAGTGTGTTGTACAACTAGAGTGTACAAAATTGACATGGCGCTAATGAACGATGACGCCCAGGATTTGCAGCAAATGAACGAGGCAATGCACTCGTACTACCAAACGTGGGGCCTTCAAATTAGCTGCGATAAATCTAAGATAATGGTAGTATGTAATACAAGGGGTCGAAAAGCAAGGTCGTATGTCTGGTCTATAAATGGAGGGAATTTAGATACTGTCACCGAATTCCTGTACTTGGGATTCCCTCTTACTCCAAATATGTCATTTCGCAAGCATTTGTTAAAAAAACTAAGCGACTCAA
This sequence comes from Lordiphosa collinella, assembly GCA_018904265.1. Classification (NCBI taxonomy): domain Eukaryota; kingdom Metazoa; phylum Arthropoda; class Insecta; order Diptera; family Drosophilidae; genus Lordiphosa; species Lordiphosa collinella. The sequence continues at coordinate 97,133 of JAEIFV010000366.1, forward strand.
AAGTCAATACAACATGGAACAAACTGCTTAGGAAAAGAAACGTCAGTCACAGCACTAAGTACAAATTGTTCTTAGCCAGAGCCAGAGCAATCATGTGCTATGCTGCTCAAGTATGGGGCTTTGGCAAATATGATGAAGTAGAACGATTGCCCCATTTTTAAATAAAGACACTTGGAAACGGGACTCCCAACAATGTTTCTTCACTCAATGCAACTCCACTTTGATTAGTTATGTCAATAAAACTATGCAAATGTTATCCACGCGTCTTCCGAGAATTGTCACTGAACACCACTTAACTAGAAACAAAATGACAGTTCGTCAGAAGTTGGGAAGACATGGCGTCGGACCACACTATTAGATGGAACATGGAAGACTACAGCTCATGGAACCTGTGACTGCAGGGAAACACTTGGCCTTGGACCACAAGACCGTGAAAGTCAGTCTCGCTCCACCTACAGCCAACTGTATTATAATCTACTTAGCCTTTACTTAGCCACATAGCTCAAGGCCCAGGCATTGCGCGCTATGCAACACCGGAGAGAAAGAAGAAACCGCTCACTTTTTTTCTCGCTGTCCAATCCTAAAGGAACTTAGGTCGCTATACTGGAAACGAGATGCGCTGACCGATCAGGAAATGTACGAGCTCTTAAATGGATGCAATTGGCGCTCGCTCATTTCCTATCTTTGGGACTTGCCTGTAGTACCGACGAGATTGTCAAATGGAATATGGAGACGTGTAAGCAGAAAACGAGGGTAAAATGAAAATGCCACAGCCAATTCTTTATTATCATTATAAAATCTTTAATGTTTAAACTTTTCATCACTAAGCTTTTGTAAAAATAAGTACCATTTGCAAGCATTAACAGATTTAATGAATATAAATTTCAACTAGGCAGATCAAGACTATTTTCAATTTGGGCTACGCCCCCGCAATTTGGAAAAAAGTCTTATCGCCCACGGTTTTATAGCTAGAAGTTTCGTACCTTCTGGGCATATTCAGTAATCAGGATTATTTATCGATCCGTCAATAGATTGGTAAAGATCGGGTGAACGATAGTCAAGTTATGAGCAAAGGAATGTTCGCTGCTGCAGCGCAGTAGCAGCGCCGCTTTCACTGAACATACACTTTCATAGGTAAAGAGAAGGGATTGACCTATTTTCTATCTGGTTCTCTTTGCATTATTCACAGCGAGATATGTCGATTTCGGGATGGAAAGGCTTCTGATGACTTGCAGATTTTGTCTTTGCATGGTGATAGGACCATATGACTCAAACGCAAATCAGAATCTAGTAATCTGCAAAGCAACCAAGACATACTGATAAAATAATAGTGAGAGCATGTCTAACCTTGATCTGGATAGTTTCCGCTATTTAATCGAATCAAAAGAGCTTCAAAGATAACATTTAATAATTGTATATAGACTTTTAGTCAAAATTTTTTGCAATATCTCGTTCGATTCAGACTTTTGGAACTGTGAAAATGAAGTAGCCATGGAAATCTTTAACTTAAAATTTCTTTTTATAAAATCTTTGGAAAAAAAAAAAAATCCATTATTATTTTTTTTAGGGGGAGGTATAAAAAGCCACTTAGTGTCTCAAAGCAAATGTTTCTAGCAAACACACACTGAGAAAGCAATAGAGAGGAAGAGAGAGGCAGAGCTAGAGACAAAGGTTAATAACTGCCAGAAGATGATGCATAGCATGACACGGCCATGGAGCAGTTGACAGTTGACTGGCAGCCGGGCAGGCGGTAAGCAGGAAAAACCATGTTCAACTGCTGCTCCTCCTTTTGGCCGGGCAGCCATTTTTGTGCCATGGAATTTGGCCAAGTTTTTGCATGCCTCTCGGCCCGCTTCGCCGTTCCCAGCACTCGGCAGTCAGTCAGTCGCGATAATCGCACCTTTGCACCTTTCTGCCTGTCAGGCTCTGGCTCTGGCTCTGTCGCTGGCTCAGGTGTGCCACAGACACATACAAATACAAAATTCTCCATGTAGTCATCCAGCCAACCAGCGAGCCAACTGAACTCAACTCTTGCCAGCGGGGTGCATTTTCATTAAGAATGAAAAATGATGAGCAATCAATCATTTGCCCGGGAGGGTGTTTCTTATACCAGAATGGTGGCTACTCCCTTCTTCTCTCTATGGCCGACTCTTTCGTTTGCTCGCTAGAGAGAGAGATACAGCTTGTAGATTGATAGCATTACCTGCCTCTGGTGTTCAGAAATGGCTCTTGGTTTTCCTCTTGCCTTTCCGCCCTCCATGTTGTTGGTGTTGTTGTTGCCTGGTCAATGCTTCACATTTTGTATAATTTACATCTTCATTTTTCGTATTTTTACTCGACTTTTTTTTATTTTGCTTGCGGTGTGCGGAGCGTTTTTATCGCTCTTTGAATATATTTCACACTTGATTTGTGGGCCCTGCCCAAGCGGAACCAAGTCGAAGGCGTTCCAAATGTTTGTATGTGAGAGTAAAAAAGCAGCAGCAGGTCGGTCGGATGAGTCTAATGCAGTTAAACTGATGATCTGAAGAATTGAGGCAAATTAACACTGCATTTGAAATAGTCGTTAGGGAGCAGCAGATATAGGAAAGGGTAGTGGGTAAAGACGAGTTTATTAGCAGCAATCAATCTATATAAAATAAATATTTTCAAGTTTATAGCCTCATCGGTATGGAGAACTTACTGCAAGAGCTGAGTGAGTACCTTGCATGTCCAGCGAACAGAGCAATAGAACTCAAGTTATTCACATTCCTAAATTAAATGTGTTTTTATACCCTTGAAGAGGAAGCATTTCCGACCACATAAAGTATATATATTGTTGACCAGCATGACGAGCTGAGTTGATTTAGCCATGTCCGTCGGTCCGTCTGTTTCATTGCGATTTCCTCCGTCAGTTTGAAAGCTATCTTCCAGAAACTTTTCACAAAGTCTTGTGGTACAAATACGCTGCACAAGTATGAAAACCGGCCGGATCGGATGACTATAGCTTATAGCTGTCATAGGAACGATCAGTCGAAAAACTAGTTCGACTAGGTCACAGTCTTAGTGAGAAAAATTTTTTTGTTTTTAATGGAAACGCTTCCAAAGTACGTTTTTCTTAGTTTACTATTCTTACCCATGATTTCACCTAAGTTTGGTCGAAGTCGGATGACTATAGCATATAGCTGCCATAGGAACGATTGGTCGAAAAACAAGTTCGAGCGAGGAAAACTTTGTTTGTTTTTAATGAAAACGAACTTTTTATTGGCATATTCTTAATATCTTATAATTTAAGACATTTCTATAATCGGTCAAAAATTCTATAGAAAAACAGTTTTTTATCCCTAAATTTGAATCTTTGTTTTGCTTATAATTTCTATTAGTCATAATTAAGCTTCTGCAAATCGGTTATAGCATAGCTGCGTGTGATCGGTCGGAAAAGAAGTTCTAGTGAGAAAAACTTTTTTGTTTTAAAAGGGTTTGGTCGAAATCAGACATCTATATAGTATAGAGCCCATAGAAAAGTAAGGTCCAAAAAGTATTCTTAGTTAGAAAAACTTTTTTGATTTCAATGGAAGCTGCAAGGATATACAAAACTTCGGCCGAGCCGAAGTTAACTTTCCCCTATTTTTTATGTTAAAAGGCAAAAAACCTTTAAAGAATGAATTCGGCAAGCATTCGGCAAATCAGTTTGACTTAATTATCCTGAAATGTGCAAGTTCCCTCGGATTTCGTAAAAATTGTTTAAAGATTAAATTTAAATAAATTTTAACAGTGAATTCAACTTCGGTCTACCATTTTAGACATAATTTCAGTACGATCGGTCTAGTCTTTTATTATATCTTATAAAGGCCATAGATTGAGCGGTCGAATGTACTATTGACATGCAGGCTCAAAGGGTGCGCAGGCACAGATAGAAGCCAATTGGCCTAGCGACATTTTAAGCTGAGGGATATACGTATCTAGATAGGTAAACTGATGAAGGGACAGTCGATATAGGGGAATCAGACACATTGGTCTCACATTGTCCGTTGGAAAATGTTAAATTATTGAGCCGATGATTGAGCAAGACATTTGTATTTTGGCTCGAAAAGAGCGTGTGTGGCTCCAAAGTACATAGTAAGATTCCAAGGCTGTGAAGCTTTTGAATAAAGTCTTCTATTTTTGAGGACAAGATTAGAAGAAGAACTCAGCAGTCGGGTCAGGAGTCTTGTACTTGTGTAGCAATAATAAATAGACCTCGGATTTTGCATGTTTTCAAACAAATTTTAATCCTATGTAGTAGGCAAAATTAAATGTGAACAGTATTTTTTGTGCTGCCCTTCAATTCCAAGATGACTTAAATTTTCATTTAATAAGTTGAACCGTCTGCAAAACACCGAGTGTTGTGAACAAAATAACAAAACTTTTTTTAAAACACATTTTCCCTAGTAAATGTTAAATGGCTTGACACAGCCCCAAAGGGCCAAAGCCGAGCTCTCAATCTCTTGTCTTGCGCGCTTCTAATACTCGCACAAGAGAAAGGGACCTACAGTTTAACGCCGAGTCCGAACGGCAATTTGAGAAGCTTTTGCATGGCTAATTACTACAAAGCTGGAGCCAACAGCAGTGAGGGTGACCGGGTGTGTACGTTTATTCAAAGAAAAAACTTTTCATTAGATGTTCCGAGGCGGGATCGAACCCACGACCTCTTGCACAGCGGTCGCGCAGACTTGACGCTGAGCTACACCCGGTCTAGTCTACTTGCCCTAGTCTACTAGGATTCAAACCTGTTTGAAAATAGGCAAAATCCGAGGTCTATTAATAAAGAATTAAACTAGTATAAGGGTGCGTTCAGGGTATTTCCGTTTGGAAATCTTTCTACCAAAACTTATAGACAACTTAAAAAAAAAATCTGATACATTGGTACGAATTTTTCTGAATAATATTGTAAACACTTATGCCTCAACCTGTTCATTTAAAGCAGTCACTCATTTCCGTACATTTGCTATGACTTTAAAGAGTGGTTGGTATATTTGAATAACAAATGAAAAGAATAAAAAGAATTAGATGGATCAGTTTAAAAATGATATTTTTGAAAAGCATTTGCTTTTGTAAGAGTTGCTCATCAAACTTTCGAAGTCAAACACTGCATGGGGGCAGCAAAAAGTCTAAGGGGAGCTCCTCTTCATTCCAAACTCCATCTCCAACTGTGTGCACCACTGCACGCTGGACTCGGCGGCGAAGGTGGCAATGATGGCAGCAGTTGCTCAACTGTCAAGTTGTTCTTGTTTTTTGTTGCTGCTGCTGCCGCTGCGCGTTGATTCGTCGTAATTCATGCGAGCAGGCAAACCCGTCGAGCACCCAACAAGTGAGTCCCAGCATCGGTATCTGTGGGCAGCAGCAGCTTCCATGTTTATGGCTGCAGATGGAGATGATGATGATGCCCTCATCCTCTGTGTCTCATTTTGATTGCGTGCTCGAAGTCGAATCCCGGCCTCTACCTGCGCATCAATCGGCCATAAATTAGCATTTGAGTAAATTGGTTAAATTCGTTATTCGGAATTAGGATCCAATGAGCTGACGTCGCCATTCCCATTCCCACTTCCATTGCCCCGAAGTCCCTCCAGTCTCCTCCCCCTCTCCCAGTCGCTCTCCACACATTCAAGCATTTTACTCCCCGTGGCCAAAGCGAACTTGTTTATTTTGAATTTTTATGTTTAATTTCATGTTATTGATTGATTTATTTTTATTGAATGCTTCTTAATGGAGAAAATGTTTGGCTTTTTGAGTGGAGAGTATTTTATTTTTTTTTTTATTTTGCTGTGAAAAATTACAGCAATTAATGAAGTTGTGAAAGCTTCTCTGCAGCTGCAGTTTTATCTGCAAAGATTGGGACTCCAGATTGGTGGTGGTAAAGCTAAGTCTTAAGAATTATATTCTCTAATGGTTCTTTCAAATTGAATTTGAAGAAGAAGGCGGAGCTTTCTTTGGCTTATGAGAATTTATGATAATCTTTATGGTTCCGTAGTTTTCTTTCTTTCACCCAAATATTTATTATTCTAAAGTTTAATCTTATACTATAGTATAGATATTTAAAGAACATTTCTTGGATAAGGAAGCTCCAGTAAAAAGAACTTCCGAGACTGGGAAGAAAAGACTAGGTGCGGACAGATATTGTCAAGCTTGGTGTGAAAAACTGGAGCAAGCTTGCACAAATCAGAGGCTATTGGCGAGCACGACTACCAGCTGCAGAGTCCATTATGCTGTTCTAAGATAAACATAAGGCCAGAGAAGAAGCTATAACATGCTTCACTGCTAGAAAACAAATTCTGATTTTGAGGACAAAACAGATGCTCTATCAAAAGGCTCGGAGAGGTTCTTTACTATTTTGACGGAGCTTTGTGTGCTTCTCTTGGCAACATTTAAGCTCCACACAAAAGCTGAAACGCGTCGTCTCGCTGCGGATAGGTGGAAAAACCTTTCCTCCTGTGCGGTGGCGAAGCTTACGTGGCCAACACCAAACCTAAAACATACCGCCACGCTTTTCAGCCTCAGAAGGGAACACATTTCCCTTCTGGTGGGAACCTTAATGGGTCACTGTCTTATCGGCAGACACGCTACTCGCCTAGGTGTCACTCATCATGATTACTGCAGAAGCTGCGGGTACGAAGAAGAGGTGGACACAATACAACATCTCTTTTGCCATTTCCCCGCCCTGAGTAGAAGAAGACTTAAGCTCGGAAACATCCGAGCTAGAGATCCCAGCTCTAATAAAATTCATTCTGTCCACACAATGGTCCAGTAAGTGGGAGGGCGACTTGTCGCTCTCAGCCATCGCAACCTACCTAACTACCTTGTGTGCTTCTCAACGTCATCATGCAAAGTCGAATGCACTTTGCTGGTATACCAAAAGTCGACAGGGCTTCAAAAAACTTTGACCTTATCGGTGTGTTTAAAGCGGCTGTATAATCAACAAAAAGATGGTAGGTTCTGATTTTCGTCGAATAGGTTTTCTCCAGTACACAGAAAAAAAATCCGAGATATTCGGGATTAAATCAACCCCAAACGATATCAGAAGTCGGTCAATTACGGAATTTCTCATTCCAAGTACGAACAGGATTGACTTTATTTCGGATTTTTCAATCCCGGAATTCTTGTCTTGACTCTGACCTTATGCCACAAGGTATTGATTTAAGCTTGTTATCCGAACTCGATCCCTTAGTAGGATCCAAACAAGAAGGCCCGATATTGACTTAAGCTCGAAATCCGTACTTGGTTTGATGTAGAAATCGTCTTAGTGCAAGTTTAGCCGAGATTAAATTCAGCTCGAAGTTCAAACTACACTCAATCCGAAAGAGGATTACTCCAAAAACTACCAAGATTGTTTTATGCACGAGATAAAATTGTCCTCGATATTGGAACTGCACTTAAACCCAAAAAGTATTGCTTCATAAATGACTGAAACTGAACCCCAAAATGAGCTTCTCACAAGAGCACCATGCGACTTACTGAACGACATGTTTGATTTTCAAACCAGCAAGTTCCTGCCGGCTCGAGGTCATTACCCCCGGTCATTGTTTGCATACCCCCGGTTATATCCTTAATAGAATTTAGCTTTCTCCTCATGCCGGCATTGCTATGACTGTTTGGGAATTGCAAGGCATCAAAGTAGAAAAATCGACACAAAGTGAAATACTAAGTTGATAGTAGCCTTTCCTTATGTGGTTGTACCCTTTTAGCCCCATAGTACTGGTGAGAGAGATTTTCTTGCTCTCATACCATTTCGCTTTCAATCTCGAGTCAGGATTATTTAATATTGACATTGGACATCCGTACTTACTTCAATCTCGAGTCAGGATTATTTGACTTTCAAGGACGGATTCGAGATTGACAGGGTAATCTAAACGCAGCCCTGGCCGACTTGGATTTGCCCTTTAATCAGGTGGTTTAATGTTTGTAAACCTTTTGTTGAGTTACTTAACAGAGCTAAAATAGCAAATTGCGCAAGCTGCCAGCAGGAAACATTTCTGACCATTTAAAGTATATACGTATATTCTTAATCAGCATCAACAGCGGAGTCCATATAGCCATGTCCGTCTGTCTGATCTTTTTATGAACAAACATATCTCATAGATGATAAGAATTGAGGTTCGACATTTATGGGACATAGTTGAAGGCAGATCAATTTAATTTCAATACTTTTTTTCACGCCCCCTTCCGACCCTGCAATTTAGAAAAATCTTCATATCTCCTACAATTTTATAGATAGATGGTGGTATTTATTGATCAAAATTACTTAACGATCCGCCAGAGGATTAGTAGAGATCGGATAAGCGATATAAGAGTTATGGGCAAAAGAAGTTTATAGGCCATAGTCGACTTTTTTAAGGAACGCTATCTACTGCAGAAAAGGTGTTACCGTATCTGCAATAGGCCTGGCCCTGTTCGTCTAATCTGCATTACTTTGCTGAAAATTGAATTTTGAATTTTACGGATTCCGAAAGGCGCACCAAGTGTATAACAATTGAAATTGACAATTTTCGACAAACTTGATTGGGTTTTCAAAAAGAACTAAAATTAAATAAAATTTAAACAGTCATTAAGGAAAATAAGACACATATATTATCCACATCGACAAAGCCAGATCTAAAGAAAAATAGTTGTACTACTAAACTCATATATTTTTCGCTGAGCTCTACGTTTTTAGAGATGCATTTCAAATAAATTTCTATCTCCGTTTGATTGCGAATTTCATGGACTTTCAAAATTGTTTTAATGTGTTGTGTTTTAAGTCAAATAATCTTGAACAAACTTCATATATGTACGTGCAGGATATATTCACTTATTTAACTCTTTTCAAATTATACAATATTAATAGCTTCCGGTTTTTCAGCGTTTACAATCCTATTACCCGATGCAGCTTAAAGAATGAAAAAAAAGAAACAATATTGGCATTTTGCAGTAATAAATACGCTGTCAGGCCTGGCATCGATTATGGACACTCACGGATGCACTCACATTCGCCACTCACTCGCACTCGCATTTAGACTCGGACTGGGGACTCGGGACTCACACTCGTGGCGACGGCTTACGGCAGCTCGCAATAATGTGAGTCAATAAATCGCCAATCAAGCAATCATACACAATTTATTTCCCGTCATAATTATCGAGAAGGAGCTGGAGAAGCTGCAACCCTCCCGTGTGATTATGACGCTGCCGTTGGACGCCCTGCAGCGGAGGAAGGCTCGGTCTCCGTCTCAGCCTCAGTCTGCATCCTTCTGCACTCAGCTCAGTTGATTTGTGGCATAGACAGACGAAGAAGCCTCCAACCTTGGCAAGAAATTATTTGATTCGCTTTTCGTTTTTATCATTTTTATGGCTCTGAGTCCGAGTCTGAGTCGGTGTCTTCCTTTGACATTCCAATCGTTTCTTAATCGATTTTTAGTTCCAGACTCGCTTTAATGCTTTTCGTTTGTTTTAAAAACTCTCATCTCATTTCCAATAAATCCGATTGATTTATGCAGTTCGCGACCATTTAAATCCCAAAACTCAAATTGATTTGGTTTTCGGCTACGGTTCACGGCAGAAGAGTCAGAGAGTTCACGAGTTCAATGTCTGGGCGCAGGCATTTTTCTTATTTATGGATTTGTTTTTCCACATATCTGAATATTTCTAGATTTGAGATACAAATGTCTCTCACACCTAAAGTTCGTCATTTTGTTCATGCATTCATTTGAGACTGTCAATTTATTATGGCCACCAAGCGATACCAAAGTTGGTCAGACAATGCAGCTGCAGCAAGCATGGTGATCCATTCCATGTCTGCTCTTGAAGCGGAAGGGCCTACGGCAACGAGGAATAGGGACACAGGGACAGCTGAAACAAAAAAAAAACTCCAAACATCGCGGGCTGGTCAGTGTCAAAAAATGCCACGAAGTTATAGAAAACTGGCACAACCATCGCACCGTGGCACAAACCAAATTTGGTCGCTGTTCGTGGAATCTGGATAATATTGAATTATTGGAAACCATAAATTGCTTAAAAGAAACAAAAAGGATATTACAAAATATCCATTTGATGATTTTCGTATCTATTTGGAATGGATATTTCTTTAATATCCTTTTTAATCATCCAACGGAGCTGGATATCTAACACATTTCTATTCCAAAGCTCTTAAGCTATAGTCCGTTCTTCTCGGTATGCGGACCTTGTTCTGGTTCGTACTTGATTCACTGCTTATAACCATTTTACCATTGATTCCTCTTTTTCGTGCAGCTATTTTATAGTACCTCCTGCCTATTGCTTTCAGATACTTATTTAGTTCTTGATTTAACTCCTTATAGTAAACGACACATACATATATTATGTACAATGCAGCGTTTGCATACAAAACGTAAGTACCAAACACAACAAGTTCCGTATTTAGAAAAGTACGGTAAATTTTCATAACGTACTGTTCGAAAAACACAAGTACGGTAAATGTTTCATAACGTACTGACCGGAAAAAAGCAAGTACCAAATTTTTTGTGATAAGCACACATATAAAATCGCGTACAGTACATTACGAAAGTTTACCGTGAATAGTCAGAGTACGGTACTGGGCTTTGTTCAGTACTTTTTGTGTGCCGAACACAAGTACGGTACTTTGTATGGTACTTTGAGAACCCTGGTACGCTCTACAATGTACATATTTCGAATGTACCTTTTTTTTTTAATTTTACCTCCCAGGACGAATTGGATAAGAAGGTTTGCCCAAGAAACCATGGGTAAAAAATCAAAATCGAGCTTCTCGTTTTTAAGAAGAAACTTCTCGTATCGTAGTGTACTAAAATTAAGATAAACAAGTTAGAAAGTCGATCAAGCCCGTCTATAATGTACTCTGTACCTCCCAAACTATGTGTTAAGGTGTGTGAAGTGCCTCCCATCCCCGTTGCGGTCGGTGCTGCCCATCATAATGGTTTGTTTTTCTTTGAATTCGACTACCGTTCATCCGATCTTTACTTAATACGTCCAGAAGGTACAAACCATCTATCTTTAAAACTGTGGGAGATATGTCGTATTTCAAAATTTCGGGGGCGGCAGAGGGCGTGACCAAAATTGAAAATTTACTTGATCTGCCAGCAAGTATAATATGTTTATGTCCCTTACATATAAAACCTCTATCTCTGAAATCTCCGAAGGATTTTTCTCTTGAACTCGGAAATCACCGCCTCATCCGCTACTGTTAATGTCCATTCTTCTGCGCCGTATTGCAGGACTGGGATGATAAGCGACTTGTATAGCCTAATTTACTTTTTTCGAGAGAGTTTTCTTTAACTCCCTACTGAGACCGTAGTAATATCGCCTTTCAAGAGTGATTCTTCTTCGGATCTCCGAAGTAGAAAAAATCCTTAGCAACTTTGAAGTTTTAGTCTTCCATTGCAACGGATTGTCCAAGACGCGTTGATTCTCTGCGCGTTAATAATAGTTACTTCGTTTTATCCTCATTTACCGATAAGCCCATGAGTTTTAATTGCTTCTCTATCTTTGAAAAAGCCCTAATTACAGCCCGTTCGTTTGAGCCGATAATATCAATAATATCGGCTTATGCAAGTAGCATTATGTATTTAATAAAAATGGGGCCAGATATGTTTGCATTTGGGTACTGGCTCAGTAGAATATTCATCAGCAGATTCACCGAATGTGGGGGAATCATTTTGAAATATCATTTAAAATTTATTTTTAAACAGAGGCACACAACACAACAAATTGGGCTTCAGGTTGATCGGACGACGTTTCATGAAACGGAGGCCACACACTTACAAAAAGGAATGGCTGTCTTAAGCTGTATTTTTGGTGTTTTTGCGCGCAAGCTGCCTGATTCAAATAGTTTTGCCGTCGCGGGCATGAAGAGACTGCTGTTTGACAGACATTTCGCTCAAGATCGCTGATGAGTGAGTTTTTCCTCTGTAACTCGTCCGTCAACCTGAAGCCTCCTTTTGTTGTGTTGTGTGCCTCTGTTTAAAGTTATGCCAATAGCATAGCAAGACCTCGAGCCAGTAAAATCTGCATGTTAACATTATAAAGGTCATTAAAAATTTATATTTACTTATCTTTATTGGGAAGGGTGGTGGCTCAGCCGGGTGGTTCAGCGGCTAGTGTGCGTGACCGCTGAGCAAGAGGTCGTGGGTTTGGTCCCGCCTCGGAACATCTAATGAAAAGTTTTATCTTAGAATAATCTTTACACCCAGTCACCCCTCTCTGCTGTTGGCGCCAGCTTTGTAGAAATTAGCCATGCAAAAGCCTCTCAAACTGCCGGCTTTGGCCCTATGGGGCTGTGTTAAGCCATTTTAAAACAAGTAAGGCAGCGCAGCGAGGCCCCGACTTCAAAATACCCTGTTCCCTTGAATTCGTGTGTTTTTCTTTACATAACACACACACTCACACATACACACACTCCAACATAACACACAAACACATGGGAAGGGGGGGCGCGATAACGACAATGCAAGACCCCCCCTCTCTCCCACAAGCAAAATGATCCGTATATAACTTCGGTGTTTTTCGTCCGATCTTATTGATCTTTTCAGAATAGATAGATATTGGGCTTTTCTTGATATATATACAGTTTGGAAGGTCTAACTTTAAAATTGTGGCTGTGACAGTTTTTTGCGCTAAAGGGGGGGAGGGGGAGGAATTTTCCCAAATCTGAAACAAACTCGAATTGAATCGGGTATACACCTATCACATTCAAATTTCTGGCTCTAGCTCTTATAGTCTCTGAGAAACACGCGTTCATACGGACAGACGGACAGATGGACGGACAGACACGGCACGGACATGGCTAAACCGACTCGGCTGTTGATGCTGATCAAGAATATATATACTTTATAGGGTCGCAAATGCTTCCTTCTATCTGTCACATACTTTTGCACAACTTCATGATCCCCCTTTTCCCATTTTCAATGGGAACAGGGTATAAAAATCGTGCAAATGTATTTAACAGGCAGAAGGATGCATCTCCGACCCCATATATATATATTTTCTCAGAGACTAGAAGAGCTAGAGCGAGCAAATTTTGTATGTATTGTCCCAACGCATATCAAGTTTATTTCAAATTTTGGCCACGCCCACTCCCGCCCACACAGCTCTAAATGTTGAATAACTCCTACAATTTTGAAGATATCAAGCTCATATTTTGCAGTGTAGTATATGTGCCCAATATCGGATAGATCGGATAATAAATAACAAAGTTATAAAAAAATTGCATACTTTTTGGTCCCGCGTGCGCGATTTGCTTACATTATGTTGAAATTTTCTCATTAATGTTAATGTTCTGTTAACTAACATAAGGGAAGGCTATACAACATTAATTTCCCTGAGTAACGGGTATTTCGAATTCGGGCAGGACCGACTTTAACTTAAGCTTTCGTTTAAGTTAGACCCTCGGGACTTTATATATATCAAGTAAGGCCCAAAATCTATCTATTCTGAGAAGTACAATAAGATCGGACAAAAAACCCCGAGGTTATATGCAAATCAATTTTGCTTTTTGGAGTTAGGTGGTTATTCCTTAACAAAAAACGGGGGGGGGGAACTAGAGTTGGGCGCGTGTCGTGCTTTTGGCCGTGACACGGACACACACGAATTTTTTTTATGTAAATGAATATTTTTGCCTCAAAAATTTTAATCAATTATGTCATATAGTTTATTGACCAAATTAACTTATTATTAATTTTGCCGTGTCACGGCCAAAAACACGAAACACGCCCAACTCTAGTGTGAACACATTCGTAGAAAATGATTCTAAACAAACGAAATCAAGGGAACGGGGATTTTTGAAGACGGCGCACTCGACTACAGCCCTTTTACTTGTTAAACTTTGGTTTGGCGAATAACAGCTAAATGTCGAAAATTTTAAGTTGGAATGTATTCTGCTCGAGTACTAAGAGTTGATCACTGAACCGAAACGAAACCGTGGTTTTGTCTAATTCAAATTCTTTCAATGGGGCTCCAAGTCTAAAGCGCAAATATACATATTCCCCAAGTTTTTTGGCTGTTGCCAAGTGATATCAATAACTTACATGTTTTAAAAATTTTATATTGTTCCTAGACTTTTTGTTATTTTACCTTACCCTTTTTTATAAAACAAAGTTTTACTTCATGTTTTACTTTTACAATTCCATTTCAAATTTTTCATGATCATTCCATTTTGCAGATCGTAACAAATGCCACCTGTTTTTAAAAAACGAGCCACTGTGCTTCGGTCGACGAGTCGCTCTGCCTGCCATTGCCGGTGCATTTTGACTGCCAATGCAACTGCAGTGCAACTTGTGCAACAAGTTTCAGTTGAGTTCCTGCTGCCCGGCTCGGCTTTAATTGACAGCGACAAACGTGGCGCGGCCAATGCCACCCACCCAACATTCAGCATTCAACATTCAGTATCCCGGCATCCACACTCACACACACACTTAGACATGGACTCGAGATTATTTCTGTGCGTTTCCCACAATTGATTCGGACAATGCGACCAACAATCGACGACGACGACTACGACGGTGACTCCACCTTCTCCTTCTCCTCTTCTACACGGCTTTGGCCCGTTTTGCGACAGGCTAAAGTGCAAATGGTTCTTGGGCCTGCATCATACAAAGGGGTGCACCACGCAAAATTGTCAATTAAGAATTGGGTTTACTTAATTGTAATATGATATCATTACAAGCTGAATTTAAATAGAAGAATAAGAAGGAAGCATTGTGTTAAATTACATCCATTGTAAGTACAGATCCATATTGAAAAATATAGAAGTGTGAGCGAGTGTTTTTCAATAAATTTTGATGCCCTTCGCTGTCTTAGATAGCTGCTAAGTGCCAAATTAGCTTTGAGTAAACTCCACTATTTATAAGTTAATATAAAAGACATCAAACAGAAATCCTACTTTTTTTCGATGATGAGTCACAATTATTTTATTGAGAAGACTTCCTAAGGCTTTAAGAGCATCTAATATGATATTTTGCAACTATATGTTACAAGTGTGATCATCAAATACAACCCCATGGTGACCCCGAAGACTTTTTCATCGATCCTTAATCACAAATCCTTGAATGTCTGGGCCTCTACAGCGTTTTTTTTGCTTATAAAGGTTTCAAATGAATCTATTAAAATATTTGAAAAAAATATATGTTTTGGGAACACGTTTTCGACATTTTTGTCGGTTAGATTTCGGGTTTTAATGAAATGCATTTTCAAAGATTTTTTGTGTGTGCGTTTTACGGCAACAGGTTGCCGTTTGCTGTGGCCGCTGGGAGTGTGTGCTGGCCTCTTTATCCCCCTTTTACCCCCTGCCCCTCTTCCCCAACCACTCATCGTCGTCTCTGGATCTGGGACCTGGCCCAAGCCACCGCCTTCTTGGGCGCTTTGATTTTATGGCATTCGTTTGTCGTTTGGAAGTTGGCAGTTTGATGCATGTAACTTGTCGTGCATAATATTTTTTTTGTTTTTCAACATATTTAGCATTGGACGTGCAACATAATTCCAAAAGCAACCACTACAGCAAAAAAAAAAAAAAGTGAATATGTTGCAACGGCAAGTGCAGGGGAGTGGCTGGGCCCAGTTTGGTTTATTGTTTGGAATTGAAGAAAATCTGGTTTGTTTTGCGCCAAACCCAAATGAGATTAGGTTTTTGGTTTACCAACTGTGGGAAACATCCTAAAAGATTATCATCCCCTTTCCAGTGACAAATCTGAAATTTGTTTTTCAAGTGCTCCAATATCTAAGTAGGAAAACACTTGGCTTTGTCGCCTTCTTTGATCTCGCCCAGAGTTATGAGTTGATGAGTCGAAATTTCCCAGACCCTTCTTCTCCTAATTTGTACCACATATTAAATTGTCAAAGGAATTGAGGAAGTGCCTGGCAATTCTTTTGAACTCAAGAGTTAATAAATTATCATATTTGTTTGTGAAATTCTTGCGCTTGCTTTTATTTTTTGGGGCCCAGCCTTTGTTGGCTCTGGCATTTATCTACCGGATACATTTTATCTCCCGCACGAAACGCAATTATTGTTTGTCTGTGGCGGCGGTGGCGGCGGCAGAACAATTAAGAAATGAACTATCGCCATGACCAGGTGAATGTGGATTGCCATTGCCTCCAATTAGCCACCGATATTTGCCCAAGATCTCGCGAAAGCTGAAACTCGAGACTTTGAGCATTTCGTAACGGTTTTCAGTTGGTTGGTTGACTTAGCATTTTCCGTTTTTATTTTTTGGTTTTTTTTTTAATTAACTGAAATTGAAGCGAATGTTTACTCAATTTGCTAACGAGGTGTGCTTACGCTTTATGATCGCCTTCCGGTTGCAATATTTACACTCAGTTTAGAAAATCATAAAGCTTTGGCCATTTAATTTGGAGGCGGAACAATATTTGCACATAGCTTGAACGGAATTCTATCAAGAAAATTAAATAGAATTGTAATGAAATTCTTTAAGAAATATTTGATTTTAATTTAATTTTATTGGTGTGGTGTAAAGAGATATATGTAAGCAAGTTCAGGAATGTTTTGTTTTAAGCTGCCTTTAACCGAAGCATCAGCTGTTGCACTCACTTAAGGGGGTCTTCTCATTCAAAACCCGTTTTTGGGACCCTTTTTAAAAAATTCTTATTTGAAAACGCAAAGAATAATTGAAAACTTTTTTATTTATTGTATTACAAAAGGTTCAGTAAATAAAAAATTTTTTTGCCTCGATACGAGGGCTGTTCAAAAAGTAATGAGACTTCAAAGTTGGTGGTGAAAAAAGGTGTCGTCACGGCGGCCACGATTCCGGGTCTCCGGAGCGTCCGAAATGAAAAAAAACGGGGTTATAACAGTATAGATGTAATCTCGGGTGAACCTCAAACTTAATTTTGTGATTTTTTTAACAAAATGGCGGCCATTCAAAAAAAATTTTAATTTCGGCCTTTTTTTTTTAGTTTAGTGTAAAAAAAATAGTAAAAAATTTTTTAAAATTATGGTCGAGGTTCACCCGAGAAGGGACAATTCTGCGTCAATTCCACTTTGTTTCATGAAAATCGGTTCAGTTGAACTGGAGATATCTGGCCGCCAGTTCGAAAAACGTGGTTTCAAGATAAACGCGCTTTAAGTTTGCAGTTGCTTGGGAATTTAGGTCACATTGGGTCACTAAAAGGACTATATCTCCTAAACTAATTCGAGTTTTCGAAAATCCTTTTGGGGGATATTTTTGAATATCCAGCTATAAATAAATGCAAAAAAAGTCGAAAAAAAGTTGCTCAATGAGAAGACCCCCTTAAAGACGGAGTTCCCCAGCCGTGGCACATGTTGTTAAATTCATACTAGGCATGGCAAGCATATCGATGTCGGTTCGGTACCGAGAACCACTGTTAAAAATCAAAATTTAATACTCAATAGGAAACAAGGTCCAGTTTACAGTGATGATTCTAGATGATTATGGTATGCTGAAGCTTTAAGTTGCTTAGACGGGCAGGCTTAAAGTTGTAAGGAGACTTTACTTTTGGTTTTGGCGCTGCGTTTCTAAACACATCGGAACCGCTCAAATAGCCTGAGTCATTTTAGTAATCGTTCATGCCTAATGAAGCATGTAGGGGAACACATAGAGCTAGTACCAGCTCCTCCAAATCAGGATTGATTTCAGCAGGGCTGCAAACTTAAAAATCGTATTCGGATATCCGGGTCCGAAACAAATTTTATCAATGGTTAGTATACGGAAATTTAATGTTTACAGTTTTGGGTGCCTACCTTGGTTCGGCCATGTTTTTCAATTAAAGAAATGCAATTTATTTGCTGAATATTTACCATATTAATTCATTATTTCTGAATATTTAAATGTATGGTTTAAATTTAAGTTTATATGACCCATGCCAAGTAATTATTTGACAGTGCTAAAATTTAAGGTTGAAAAGCGAGTAGCTTTAAACATTGATGAGATGTTCAAAACTTTGAAAAGTTTGATTCCATCGGTCCCTTTTCTAAGTCTGCCATCAAAGGCTCTAATGCCTTAGGCAGTATGTCACATCTTATCATGCCTATAATTATACTCTGTACCTGAGGTACACAGGGCATATTAAGTTTGTGCAAAAGTATTTTTTTTTTTTTTAATTGTCTAAAAAACCTTTTATTGTATCCTCTAGTAACTAGCCTTCTGCTACCCTTTTTTGGCCGCTTATGCTAGTGTGATATTGGGTTTTAACAGTCCTTGGCAGTGTCCATTTGGGCTTTCCGATAATGTATAAGTGTTTTAATGTAGGCATTTAGTGAGAAAGAGTGAGAATTTGGTGTAAATGGTGTCCTGCTAGAGTCGCCGTGAGTTCAGGTCCTGGGGTAAGACTCTCTTTAACCTTCTTCTTTGACGTACACCTTGGAATCTCCGTCTTCTTAACAAGTTTTTAGCCTGTTTTTTGGGGTGGTGAGATAGCAACCATGGGAACCCCAAGGTCCTTTTCAATATCCCTGGTTCTCAGGTACCATTCAGCTCCCGTAATGCGTCTAAGGATTTTCGCCTGGACCACTCTAATCTTACACTTGCCCATGGGCATATCATGAGTGAATAGGGAGTATAGCGTAGGACCCAATACGCTACCCTGCGGTACACCAGCCCGAATTGTTCTTGTTTGGGATGTCGCTCCGTCCTGTGCAACCTCAAAAGCTCTGTCCGTCAGGAAGCTCTTGATTAGAAGCCCCAACTGTGCGAAAGAAGTTTCTTGATCTTCGAGGGCAGACCTGCGTGCCACACTCTATCGAAGGCTTGCTGGATGTTAAGGTAAGCTGCCACTACGTACTCTTTCCCGTCATACCCTTCAAGGATGTAGTTGACCACTCGATGTAATTGTTCGGGAGTTCCATGGCTCAGTCGGAAGCCAAATTGGAAATCGGGCATGGCTTTTCGAATAGATCGAATATCAAGCATTCTTCGAAGGATACAGCTCTCGAAGATCTCTCCAAGGGTGGATAGAAGGCTAATCGGCCGGTAGGACTCAAGGCAGGATGGTGATTTTTCATTCTTGTGAAAGAGAACAATTCTGGCTTTCTTCCAGGGTGATGGAAAATGGCTTAGTCTCAGAGCCGCGCTTAAGATGAGCACCAAGAACAATATGGCTTTGTCTGGCAGGAGCTTTATTGTCCTGTTATCAATGTTGTCAATGCCTGGGGTCTTACGTACCACCAGATCCTTGATTTCCCCTTTCACCTCAGGGAAGGTGATTGGCGGAACTGGGAGGGCCATTTGGAGGGGGCTATCGAGGGCATCTGAGACTAATTGGTTCCGCCGGGGCGAGGATGTTTCATACGGCTGGAACCGCTCTTCTAAGTTCAGGGCAAAGGCTTCCACTCGGTGCTGTGGTGATTTTGCCCAGGAACCATCAGGACGGTGCAAAAGTATGTAACAGGCAGAAGGAAGCCTCGCCGACCCTATAGATAGAAGGTTTGATCTTTCTGGACATATTTAGTAATCAGGATTATTTATCGATCCGCCATAGGAATGGTAAAGATCGGATGAACGGTTGTTGAGCTTAAAGGAAAAAAACAATTATGGGCAGCACCGGTCGCAACGGTGATTGGCAGCACTTCACAGGTACAGAGAATGTTATTGTCGGGCTTGACCGACTTTCTTTCTTGTTTTTTAAAAGCGAAACTTTATGTTCCGAAGAGGTTCAGGTTTTTGCTAATTTTGCACCCTTGGTTCCATTCAAAGTTCGGTTTCATACCGGTTTGGTTTCTGGATTTCAGTATTGAACACTTTTGAAGGGTTCTGTCAAACAAAAAAATTAAGAAATATAAATATATTTGTAATCTTGTCTGGGACTCGAACTCACAACCTTGTAGCTTTGCACTGAACACGAATGACACCGCAGCGGCGTCTCATCGCACTGCACCATAGCTCTTGATTGTTGTCTAAGGGCCGTTTTCTCATGTTCCTGCTCTTAAGAATCTAGGTGGACTTGCTGAACTTGCTTTGCTCATGTTCATGGCTAAGCATCTAGATGGATTTTGAAGCAATCTACTTCATTCCTCATTGATTTGAAAAACATGTACTTGGTTTGTTTTTGGTATTTGTTTTAAGGTTTTTTTTATGTATGCGCACATATGGTCACACTGATAAATATTTGGAAACAAAAACTGCTTCTGCCAAAAAAAGTACAGTCTGAATTTTTTATAAGTAAACAAAAAGGGAAAATACTGAACGTGTTTATATATTCTGCCAACTGCAGAGATCGCTGAAAGGCAGCTGTGCTCTAGCATAACTGTTGCACAAACAATTTCAAGGACTGGTATGTATGAGGACTCTGATTTTGTAAAAAGCCACTGCCGAAAGCAACTGCAAAGGTTGTGTTAGGTAAACTTTACAAAATCCCATTGAACTATTTTCAAAATTAAATGATAAAGCGCTTTTAGGAAAACTTAAATACAGCCATCTTCTAAGCTGTTTATAACGCTGCGTGTCCAAGCGGTTCGTAAACAGTTTGGTATTTGTGCGTTCACTCCTTTGCCAACTCGGACTTGTACGTGCGATTCATTGCAAAATGCTTGTCGTTTAACTGCTTTCACTCGCGCCAAAACTTAATTTTTCGGGCAATTCGATTGAAGTCCTCTTCGTCTGATTCCAGAACACCGCGGCCGACTTTTTGTTCTCCAAAACATCCTTCTCCTCCGTAACGACTTTCGCAAGAAAAGTGTTCTCCTCCTATGTAAAATTCTTACTTCTGTATTGTATATTTAGCCTGACATTTTTTATTTCGATTGGAGCTCAAAATTTCAAAACCACAAATAGCTGTGCCTAGCCGTGCTGCCAACCTATATTTAGTGCCTTTCCAACACTTTTTGTGTGACCGTGCTGCAATTGCCAAATATTGTCAACTTAAGAACTATCTACATGAGACAACCATTTACACAAAATCCAACTATGAGACCATGAGAAAACTGCCCTTAAATGGTATTTATACTTTTCCGCTCTTGTTGCCGATTTTTTAACATGTGATCTCAAAAGCGATTGAAGTAAGCACAATTGGAATGGAACAAGCTCGAAAGGCTTGCGCTTAGCCTTAAAAGCTTGATTTGAGTAGAATATCCTGTATATCGAGATAGAATTTTTTAGCTCATGCCGGGATTACTCCAAGAAAAAAGACTGAATATATCTCTCCTTTTTTTTTAGTATCTGGAATTGATTGATTTTCTATGACAAACCAATAATAGGATAATCGCACTGAGCATATCTAACATCCCACATCTTGAGTTTAAATGGTTAATAACTATTCGCTGTGTCAACATTTTTAAACTTTTGTTTTGCAGAATTATTAAGTGGGGCAGTGTCTAATAGAAACATGCTACAATCATGACAATTTTTGGCCAGGCAAATTTGTATGACTCAGTGTGAATAGCCTATAACCATGTAGTGGAAAGAACCGTTGGTTTCAGTCCTCTGTGAATCACTGAACCTTATCAGCCAAAATCTCAAACGATTGGCTAACCATTTGTTCTAAAATTGAGGGCACCACAACTTAGAAAGCTCATCTGGAAGTAAACTTTAATATATTTATAAAAATACTCCCCCTAATAAAGAAATAACAGTTTATAGCAGCAATAAAAATTTATGAATCAATAAAACGAAATTAAATCAAAATGCAATTATTAGTCAACGCCCAATTTGAATGCGCTTTTCTGTTTGAAAAATGCACAACAATTAATTAAAAAATAAAAAACTCTTTGCATATGTGGCATATTTATATAGAACGGCCATAATGGGTAAAACAAGTGAAAAAAACTAAAACAAAAAACACAAATAAAACAGAAACAGAAATCAAATCGAATGAAAAACGATAAAAATCGCGCAACTGTCCGGAGGCCGCCTGAGGCCGAATGCAAATGCTTCGATTTGAAATGTTGCAACAATAATTGTCACAAATTGAACTCATGTCATGATTTGCGAGCAGACCAGTCCGGGGGCAGGAGGGGGAAAATTCGATTGCCTGACAGGTGCAATTTAGTCGAGGTCTGCAATTGAAGTATGATTGGATTGCCATTTAATCAGAGTAACTACAGTGAATACTTTTCACTCCAACCAGCGTCGTCTCCCATTACAACGCACTCCATGGACGCGATCTGTGTCGCACCTGTTGGCCAATTTGAAATGAGGTTGTGAACCCAACTGTAGTTTCTCAACGTTCAACGCTCGACGAAACTTCACCAGCAACAATAACAACGCATTTGGCCACCTTTTAGCCGGTTTTCCATCATCATCCCCCGGTCTCTGCTTTGCGGCGCTTTTCCTTTTGTGGCCACCAAAGAACTCGTTGCTGTTGTTGGCCCCAGAGACCAAATGGTTGCCATGTGGCCTGGGCCCGGGCCCGAAGCCCGAGCCGGGTAACGGCTGGCAATGCGCTGGCTGGCCAACACCACTGGAGATTGATGTTCGCTGCCTCTGACATTTGTTTCGCGCGGCTGCAGCAGCAGCGGCGGCCATCTCGCTCTCTGGCGAGCTGGAAACTGGTTTCAGTTGTCCACATTTTTTGCAGTGTGATTTAAACGATTTTTTGCATTCAAATGGACGCCCCAAACGGCAGGTCCAACTGATGCTTTTCAGTAGATTTACTGGATTTTCCACCTGGAGATGAAAAATTGCACTGTTCGATCATGTAAACAAATTCATTAAGTTGCACAAATATTTTAATTATTTTTCGCACATTGTCAGCGGATTAGAGTTGGCTAAAAGAATGATAAAAAACTGATACTAGCATTCCATATTTAGGCAATAGCGGGAAGTAAGAATTTTAATTTTGAAGTTCATTAATGCAAATCAGTAGCTGCAACTTAAAAAAGTCAAGGGTTAAAGTCAAAGTTTCTGAGTAGAAAATCAGAAAAGATTTCTCTAACCAGTAACCTTTTGCTTTAAAGTGATTCTTGCGCTAAAAAGTTTTACTGAAATCCGCATCTTTAAGGGTACTGTAACAATTCCTTTAGCAACATTTTCAAATTAAGTGCTATGTTGTTAAAAACATCCCCTGAAAATTTCAAAACTTTTTCGCGCTATTAGTTCGAATTCTCGTATGTCGAAAATTTTTTTTTCAATTTCTATGCACATCAACTATAGTTTTTACTTGATCGAAAACAGTTGTCGAAACTTTAAATGCGATTATCTCAAATCACTCTTTCGAAAGTGGTTGCCTTAATAAGAAGGTAAGCGATGACCGACTTTCAAATTTTTAAATTAGTCCTAATTCTGGTGTGAACCTGGATATTTGGAATTGATCAATTAATAACTGAGCTAAAACCAATGAAATTGAAAAAAGTCGATTTTCGAAATTTTGACTTTGAAACCTCATAACTTCCATGTTTATTGAACGATCTCAAATATCCTGGTTCACACAATAACCACATCAGTTCTTAACAAAACCTCGTTTTTACTTTCATTTTTAAGTAATCCGTTCTATTGACCAACTTAGAAACGGAATACAACAGCAACCGCAGCAACAACAACAACGAAAATTTATAAATTTAATTCAACCGACTATCTTTCGAATAAAAAAACCGATTATTAATATCACTTACAATTTTTGCGTAATTAAATGTTTTGTAAGCCCTAACAAAAAAGCCCGTGAAGGTATACAGTACCCTTAATGGAACCTTTTAGTATTTTTCATAACTTCCCAATAAGAATCCCATATGTTTGAGCATTGCAAAAACTTTGGCAAACCTAAAACTCGTTGGGGGATTTTTCATTCCTAAAGGCCCAGACGGACTTACGACGTAACGAGAAGTTTCATACAAAAATTAAGTGAATTAAGCAAACAGAAGCGAGAATGGAAGCCGACCGAGAACTTCATATGAGAGCCCGTGCATCGGAAAGCAACGAGAAGCGAGAATGGAAGCCGACCGAGAACTTCAAATGAGAGCCCGTGCATCGGAACCGAACGAGCAAAGAGAAGCGAGAATGGAAACCGACTGAGAACTGCATGCGAGAGCCTGTGCATCGGAATTGAACGAGTCAATTAAAGAATTCCAAAAACCGCGAAAATAGCAAATTTTGCGTTTTCTGTACATTTTTGGGGAATGGTTTGACGCTTGCCCGCGAAAGTTTCCAAGTAGAAGAAATGGCGGAAAATGGTCCAAAAACCGCGAAATTTGCAAAATGTTCGATTGCAATGAAATTTTGGGCAATGCACCGTGGGCAGTGCCAAAAACTTTGGCAGAAATTCTAAATTTTTTTTAAGTGTATTGCAAAACAAAGTTTTTTTTCAATAGAGTATTACCTAGTGCACTTAAAAATAAATAGTGGTACAGTTGAAATTGAAACAACGCGAATTTAGGCAGCTCTGGAAGTCAGCTGATCGTTTACCACAAGCTTTGACTTTGTTTGCCTTGCAAATAACATAACATAACACATAACACATTTCAAATCAGTATAAAATAAAAACTACATCGATTGAAGTAAATCAAAATGATGAAGGTGTGTTATAATGCATTTTTTGTTTTATGTGATTTGTCTTTGTTTATTTGTGTTTTTGTAAAATGATGTTTTCTGCAATTCTTACTTGTTGGGTTTTGTGGAACTAAAGTATGTTGGATTGACGTGGATTAACGTAACTATTAACACTATATTATTCTTCAATATGTATATAATGTATCATCTTTTTTGCACCAAATCAAAAAAGTTGATGCAAGTCGGCCCGATCGGATACGTGGCAGCTATATAAACTTGTGCCGCAAATCGAGCCAATTTTAGAAGGTCGTCTTGGGCACCAAAAATATGAGTACATACCAAATTTTAGTTCAATTGCTTAAAAATCAACAAAGTTGATGCAAATCGTCTGGATCGGTTATATGGCAGCTATATAAAATAATGGTCTAAAACGAGCAAATCTTGGTAAGATGTCTCGGGGCCCCAAAATAGTGACAAACCAAATTTGGGGCACTACCCAATAATTGGAGTTTCTGCAAAATGTTTGGAATTTGGACCACCGTACAATGGTTGGACGCTTGCCCGCGAGGATTTCTAAGGTCAAAAAACCGCGAAATTTTCAAATTTACCTTATGTGTTTTTATGAAAGCGCTTAATGCTTCTAATAAAATGCAGGCGTTGGTAAATGGAAGCTGCAGATTACACGGTCCAAAATATTGCGAAATTGCAAAACGGTCAAAAAAGTCACGAAAATTGCAAAATATTCATGAGTTTAGATTACCATGAGGACGGGTAATTAGAGGAAAATATCATATGGTCCAAAATGGTTATATCGATTTGCAGCCATCACTAACTTGAATATAATCGATCTAATAAGAATCTTAAGGACCCGGGCGACACCGGATATTCAGCTAGTTTGGAATTAAATTCAAATTCAATATTTCTCCTCTGGCCATAAAAATGTTTCGTATTTCTTTAATGGAAACCTCATTGAAGAAATCTCTTCCAGATCGTAATGGAGCTGCCTTCTCTGGGAAGGCTCCGAGCTTCTCTGTGAGTCTTTAACCTGCCTGCATTTTTGTTTATCTTGAAGCTCGTAAATAGTAAAATTATACAATTTGCACAATGCTAGCTGAGCTCAGTTTTCTATATGACAGCTATTAAATAGATATATTTTTTCAATTTTCATCAAAGTGGGCAAAATTGTGCTGAAGCAAATAATTTTTGAATCTGGCCAGACGCTACCATTGAAAGCAAAAAGTTTTTCTCACTGAAACTAGTTTTTCGAGCGATCGTTCTTATGTCAGCTATATGCTGTAGTTATCCGATCCGGCCGGTTCCGACAAATGTGCAGAGAATTTGTACTAGAAGACTTGGTCCAGAGTTTGATGAAGCCAGCTTTCAAACTGACGAAGGAGATACCATAGAAAAAGTCGGACGCACATGGCTTAATCAATATGCTGATCAAGAATATATAGATATTATGTGGTCGGAAGAAGTGAGCGAGTCTACTTAATTTATATCTGTCATTTCGATGAGCAGACAGTACAGAAAAAATTGGTTGACCATACTTTTTTCTAAGACCCGATTTCACATCATCTGTCACATAAACTCCAAATAGATAAAAATAAGGGAAAGTTAACTTCGGCTCGGCCGAAGTTTTGTATACCCTTGCAGTTTGTTTTTCTAAATAAGACTACTATTCAGACCTATGGGAGCTATACTTTATAGATGTCCGATTTCGACCAAATTTAGTGGAATCTTAAAAAAGCATAACAAACTAACATGTACATTTTTGAAGGCGATTTCATTTAAAACAAAAATGTTTTTCTCACTAGAACTTCTTTTTCGACCGATCATTCATACTGCAGCTATATGCTATTGTCATCCGATTTTGATAAAACTTTGTTGAAATGTTTTAAAGTATATAAAATAAGAATATGCCAATAAAAAGGACTTTTCATTAAAAACAAAAAAGTTTTTCTCACTAGAACTAGCTTTTCGATCGATCGTTCCTATGGGAGCTATATGCTATTGTCATCCGATTTCGACCAACCTTTGTAGAATTGTGTAAAAGTATATAAAATAAGTGTATGCCAATGATTAGGACGTTTTCATTGAAAACAAAAAAGTTTTTCTCACTAGAAGTAGTTTTTCGACCGTCATATAGTCATCCGATTTCGGCCAAACTTAGTGAAATCATGGGAGAGAATAGTAAACTAAGAAATACGTACTTTGGAGGCGTTTCCATTTAAAACAAAAAAGTGTTTCTCACTAAGACTAGTTTTTCAACCGATCGTTCCTATGGCTGCTATATGCTTTAGTCATTCGATTCGGCCGGTTCCAACAAATGTGCAGCGTATTTGTACCACAAGACTTCGTGCATAGTTTGGTGAGGATAGCTTTAAAACTGACGGAGAAGATAGCATAGAAACAGACAGACGGACAGACGGACTAGGCTAAATCAACTCAGCTCGTCATGCTGATCAAGAATATATATACTTTATGTGGTCGGAGATGCTTCCTTCAATGCGTTACAAACATCCGCACAATTTTATAATACCCTCTGCAAGGGTATAAAAGCTATAATCTTATCTAACCCATAGCAGCTAGCTAGAAGATCAGAAATCGTGTCTTAATCGTTTTTTAGAAGATTCAAGATTCACCAAGTTCGTCAAAACATAAAGGCTAATCGACCAAAAAAAATGCATATTCATTAATGTCAAAACAAGAACAGACGGGGTAGAAGTAGAGTTTAACGTTAATGAAGAAGAGACCGAGCTCTTTTTCTAGTTTCATTCTAGAATTCACATCCCCGTGAGACTGCAGTTTCTTGAAAGACCTACCGATTCGCCTATCCCTGTTTACTTATGTTGAGTAGCAATGGGTCTTACATTATCTTTAAATTGTAAGCTGTCTCAACATTAACTTTTTAAAGTCTGGGACTTTTTTTATTAAACCAAAAATAAATCACCATCTATTTTATGTGCTTTAACCGGAAGAGGCAAAAAATTTTAAGCTATGCAAGTTTTTGACCAGGTGCAGGGAGATATTGCGGGCGGGGGCCCCGGGGAAGTCGCTCGGGACAGAGGCGAGTGGCGGACATTAGTGGCAGCGGCAGAGACCGTAAAACGGTTGTGATGATTTTATTACCATCGATGCCTCAGAAGAAGAAGAAGTGAAGTTTTTGAGAGTCTTAGCCTAACTTCTGTACTCGCTAATTTAGCAAATCCTTTTGTTTAATTCAATTCTTTATTGAAATTGTATCCACGCTTCTGTTTTGACATGGACATGCCCAAGTATGCTCCATATAAGCACATAACGTCAACGCCAACGCAAAAACAGCTGCCGCCACTCGGTTTGGTCGGTTTCCTTTTGGCCAGAGACTCGGGCACTGGGAATGAAAAAGAGCCAACTTCGCCACGAATTCAACAGGTTAATTCGCGCTCTTTCAACCAAGTGCGTTTCAATACGGTGGGTGGGGTGGTGTGGGGTGTGGGCACAGTGGGCGAAATGAGCAAAAGTGTCGGCCATAAAAGGCAGCAGCGAAAAAGTTTTTCTGTTTTGTTTTTACCAACATGCAACTTCGCACATGGAGGAAGCATTGAAATGTCCACTGAAACAATGCGCCGCCAAATTGGCAGCAAGTTGGGGCCAGTTATGAGGGGGAGAGTTGGGGATCGGGTAGCGCGGGCACATGAAGGCGTCATTTGTTGGGAACATGTATTTTCCGACTTGGCTACAAATCGCAACTATGGCAACATGCAACGACGACAACGGCGACGAAGTCCAATCCGGAGGTTTTCTAATGGTGTAAAGGCATGGAACGAACCAAGCGGAATAGAATAGCGTGAAAAGTTTTATGGGTCTCTAAGAGTCTAATATTTATAATTATACCGACAAAACATCATGTAAATCAATCCATTCAAGTCAAGTCGAAATATGTTCCTTTATTCAGGATCCCTTTTCGCAGAGTCCAGGAGCTGAGTGCTATCAGTATCTGCTTCATGTCGCTCTCGTATTGGATCCAGTTTTGGCGGCAACTCAACTGTGGGCTACCTCTCCCCCAACTGAGCACATTTCGCTTTTAGCCTGCCAATGGCAATTGTTTTGATTTTGCGGTGGCCTTTCCTGTTAGCCGCTTGCAGCCTTTTCCTCCGGTCTGTCCAAGTTGTCGCCAGTCAGCGCTTTGTTTCGCGTTTTGTGCAATTCTGACACATTTTAACAATTTATGAGAGCCTCCCGTCCCCCTCAATGGGAGCACTTTGACAACTAAATTCAAAGCAATTCATATATCATCTAGTGGTCGAGTACCCTCCCACCCTCCCCACACTTCCCACCAACAGTTCCACCTCTGGCACCTGTTTGAAAAGTGCGTGTGTCAAAGTGCGTGCATGGTCGGGGGAATATTTCGCTGGTTTATGGCCTAAGGTGGAGCAGACTGTGCCACCAACAGCTGTATCCGTGTCCACGTCAGTTTCCCAGACAGTTGTCAGTTGCGCTTTTGATAATTTCATTTTGTCCCACTGGCCTCTTGTGCGGAATTCAATAGAGAGGCAACTTTTTTTGAGCCTTTGGGACTTTGTTAGGGTGTGCCCACAGTAGCTTTAGTTGTGGTAATAAACATTTTAATTAAGTGTATTGATTTACCTTGTGGTTTATTGAACCAAAGCTGAAAAGATGTAAAGGTCAGAGTTTGGAAAATTAATAGACCTTACCTGGTCCGATTTAAAGTTTACAGCCATTTAATGCAAGCCACGAAAAATATTGTTTGGTAAGAGATTCTGAGACTGCATTTTCTTGCAGTGCACCACTGCAAAAGTTCAAATAAAATCAGTGGTTTATGATTATGTAATGTAAAATGGCTTGACACAGCCCCAAAGGGCCAAAGCCGAGCTCCTCTCAATCCCTTGGCTTGTGCGCTTTTAATTTTCGCGCAAGAGAATGGGACCTACAGTTTAACGTCGAATCCGAACGGCAATTTGAGATGCTTTTCCATGGCTAATTACTACTAAGCTGGCGCCAACAGCATAGAGGCGTGACTGGGTGTAAAGTTTATTCAAGGAAAAAACTTTTCATTAGATGTTCCGAGGCGTGATCAAGCCCACGACCTCTTGCACAGCGGTCGCGCACACTAGCCGCTGAGCCACCCAGCCACCGGCTTAAACTTGCTAGTTTGAATATCATAAATGTTTTAAAATCATTGACATTGTTTAACCAAAAGGATCACAAAAATGTACCAAATTTGTTCAAAAATAGAACCCAATGTGTTACCAAAATGAGACAGCGATGTTCCCAAAATAAGACCGAGATGTTCCAAAATTGGTCTCAAAATATTTCTAAAAGAAGACCGAATGTTTGTAAAATTACCCCAAAATGTTCCCAAAGTTGAGCCCAAAATGGTATTAACGCAACACCTTAACGATATTGATGATCGAAAAACGGCTCTTAAAATTGCGTTCATGAAATGACACTGCCATTCACTGTCACGAAAAAGCGGGATTAGTTTACTTTTGTCAACGAATGGTCTTGATTTCGTTAGATTTTGAACGGATTTTGTTCTGAGTGTACCTTTGGTACAGAGTATAAAAACGAAAACCGTAGCGCTACCAACGTTTCGGTTTCGTTCAGGTTCTATCGGTTCCAATAATAATGGTAAACGGCATTCGGTTCTTAAAATAGAAATTGTATTGGTTGAGGTTCCGATTTCGATACGTGATTTGAAACGGCTTATTTTGGTTAACGGTTCCGGATCCAGTACAAATCCCTTATTTATTCCTAAAGCAAATAATGCTTTACATACAAAACTTTGCGATTATAGAACAATAAGCCATTTCTTCACAGAACAATTAAAAGATTAGTTGACGCCCACCTAGGGCAGGTTATCAACCCTTCTTTCTTAGCAAAATATACAATATGCTTAATGCAACGGCAGATCCAACGAAACTGCAATACATTCCTTAGCTTCGAGGATCCAAAAATCTCTTGATATAAGAGAACTCTCTCCGACAGCATGTCTAAACATACAGGGTGCCTTGTACTATGACTTCTGGCTTGGCTTATGATACTGATACTCTCAAGTAGCCTTCTAGCCATCGAATCACTCCGCAAGGGGGTGTTCTTTCCCCCCTTATCTGGGTCGTTATTGTGAACCAACTGCTGCGCCTTACAGAGTCGAAAAGAAATGTGCAGCTTTTACACTAACCTTATGTGACCTCATGCAGATTGTGTTGCCAAGTACCGGGCGTCGTTCTGGACAGGAATCTACTCAGGCACGACAATATCACAAAAAGAATAAACAATTAAGGGAGTTGTAGTCGAGTGCCACGACTACAAAATACCCTGTTCCCTTTACTTCTTGTGTTTCCATACACATATACACACACTCATACACACACACACACTCTAACATACGCACACACGCATGGCATGCGGCCGCGCGCGATTACGGACAATGCAAGACCCCCCACAAGCAAGACTGATTCGTATATAACTTCGGTATTTTTTGTTCAATCTTATTGATCTTTTCAGAATAGATAGATATTGGGCCTTACTTGATTTGTTTGGAAGGTCTATCTTTAAAATTGTGGCTCTGACAGTTTTTTGCGCTTAAAGGGGGGAGGGGGAATCTGAACAACTCGTTTTGAATCGGGTATACACCTATCTACATGCAAAAATTTGTGGCTCTAGCTCTTTTAGTCTCTGAGAAACACGCGTTCATACGGACAGACGGACAGACAGACAGACGGACGGACAGACGGACATGGCTAAATCGACTCGGCTGTTGATGCTGATCAAGAATATATATACTTTATAGGGTCGCAAATGCTTCCTTCTACCAGTTACATACTTTTGCACAACTTCATTATCCCCCTTTTCCCATTTTCAATGGGAACAGGGTATAAAAAGGCATCCATAAGCAGGCGATAGGCCGCAAATGGGAATTTTACCTAGCAATACTGCTCTTTGGCGTTTTAGTATGGTATCCATCACTCGGGGGAACTATCAGTCATGAACACCTTACATAAAGTACATAGATGTGCTTGCTATCGAGCTGATCACCCTGGAGACCGGCCTAGAGGAGGAGCTTGTGTTTTGGTGACGCAGCAGCTGATTTATTACCACCTCCCTCCGGTCTCCAACAATTATACTGGCGGCAGTAATGGTGTCGCATGTTTTGAAGGCTTCTGGGGCGCCTGCCACCACCCACGAGGCTCTACTGATTTTGAGGTGATTCTTGGACAACTCGGCCAAAAATTACATTGGGGACTACCGCACCGCTGGGGAACCGGCAACCTGCCCAGGCGATTTGTGGTGACTCCACACAAGTCATTGCCACTGGAAGACCCACCTACTATCGATATAATAGGCAAGATACTCCCACCTGCTTGGATTTCTACATGTATAAGGGGCTGCCAGGACCTCTCCTAACAGTGCACGAGGAGTATGACCTGTCGTCTGACCATCTCTCCATCCTGGCAACTGTGGGCCTGAGTCCCCAAACTACCCCATGCAGAAATAGAATCATTCTCCCTGGGTCTGACTTACGCAGGTTTCTGACCCCGGTACGCAGGTACTGACCCCGGCGGCAGAGGGCCTAATAGCACACAAAAACGTTTCCTGACCCCCGCAAGGGCCTAAGCACTGAAAAACCCGAGAGAACCCATGACCCTGCGATCGACAGAATATACAGGAGGATTGCAAATCGGGTAAGGAAAGTCCTGGCCACAATCAAGAAATAGGCGACAGACAAGCTCCTTGAGGATGCCACCCCTAATGAGGACTCCAAGTTCGCTCTCTGGAGGCTCACTAGGAAGTATAAGAGGCAGGTGCAGCCGAAATTTCCGGTCAGGAATCCTGATGGAACATGGGCTAAACACCCTCTGGACCGAGCTGAAGCCTTTGCCTGCAACCTGCAAGAGGAAAGGTTCGAGCCTTTTAGCACTGCTTCGACCAATGGGCTGCAATTGGTTCAGGACACACTGGACGTCCCTCTACAAATGGAGCTGCCAGTCAATCCTATCACATATGAAGAGTTGAAAAGTGAAATTATCTCGCTCAAAAGGAACAAGGCTCCTGGAGAAGACGAAGTGAACAACAGAACAATAAAACTTCTCCCTCACAAAGCGGTATTGTTTCTGTTGCTCATATTCAATGCAGCCCAACGCCTCAGCTACTTTCCCAGTGCATGGAAAAAAGCCAATATCGTGATGCTCCACAAACCTGGGAAGACCCAAGATGAACTGGACTCGTACAGACCTATACACAGACCGAATCACAGGAGCTGAGTGATCGAGAAAGAATGTGGCGTCCCAATGGCGACACCATCAACAGCCAGGCTGCGGGGTACCTAGACAAGGTGGCCTCTCATTCCAACAACCTTGTCAGACGTCTCCTCAAAAGGCGGAGGATAAACAGGATCAGGGCAAGGAGAAGGCTCCTAAGGGTCCACCCAACTGGCCTTGCCAATAGAAGGATCTAGCGAAGATACTCCCTTAAGCTTTTCACTCATTAAATATTTTAAGACTGAAAACAAAACTTACACTGTACAGAGACTTACCACTAGACAAACCTAATACACTTACCTGCTAAATTGTATCACCCAAGTTTTTCGCAGTTAGCCTTAAGTTAAAATCCCTACTTTAAGACAAGCACAACATTTTAGGCACACCCTAAACTCAAATAATATTGTACAATTTATATGAATATTCAGTACAAGTTGGCTTTAAGAAGTGACAGTAAGCTGTAAAAAATTTGTTTTAAGGTACTAATTTCACACAATTTTTGTATACAAAGCATTGACACCACTTTGTTAAGACCTTTAACCTAAAGTCTTTAAGTAATAAGAAAGATGAAATAAATTATTGTATAAAATTCTAAGAGCTGCTAATCTCATCATTAAATTTTCCGATAAAATGGATCGTTTTCCCAAGCGGTTAACGGCTCACGAACAAGAAAAAGTTTTTTAATTCGTTTTGCTTTAGAACCAGTTTTCGTCCCTGCAATAAACATAGATTTCTAACTATTAATTTTAACATTTTTATTTGATTATTACTTTCCAGTAGAGATCACGGCTGTGCCAATTTGGGTAATCCCCAGAATCGAATAAAACAAATCAATTTTACGACTCTTCAACAAAACCAAATTGAAAACTGGAATATCATCAAGATTATTAGCAGCTTTTACTGCCCACGATTGTTCGGTTTTTTTGGTGAAATGATTTTCAAGATATAAAAATAAAACAGAAATCCTAAAGAGAGCGACAGCCAGCAATAAATTCATAATTCGTTGGGGTCTCCGACTCTCGCCTTGAGTGACTTCCTTCTCCAGAGCGTAATTTACATAAATTGAAACAGCGGCGAGGGCCAAGATGAAAGAATACAGAAAATAAAAAAGAGCTGACCAGTCCCAACTGACCGACCAATAATAAGCAATAAGCAAACGTCAGCTGGACACCAGACGGAGATGGAGACGGACGCCATCAATGGCATCAATTTTAAAAGCTATTGGAAAACAGACGCAGCAACTGTCATCGCACAAATGATTTGTATTTTTGTTTTGGTTATTTATGTTTCATAAATTATCGGATGTATCTTTTTACGATATTAAATTGGTGACTCGCTCCTCTCTCTCTCGCTCGCTCAACGGATGCCGCATCGGATCAAGATTTTATTTAAATGGAACTCATCAGCGCTCATTTGGGTCTGCGTCTCCGCCTGGTGATTCGTTGTCTTTTCTTTTTTGTCTTAGGCTTGGCCAGCCGACAGCTTTAATTATAGAGGTCGGATCGCGGCCCCTGCTCCCGTCCCGGTGCCTGATGTGATACCTTAATGTCAACGCTCGTCGTCGCTTAATTAATGGACTTTGCCGTATTAAACTCATTAGTTTGCTGGCTGGGCATAATTTTCATTAATCACTCAAAATCCATGACCAAGCCGGGAGCTCGAACTGATTTTTGCATATTAAACGAGCTACCTAAAAATCAATATTTAAATTTAATTGCGACTCGCTGAGCAGACCAAAAGAGCAGATCAAACATTTCGTTACTCAATCGTTCGATTTTTAATTTCAAAATGAAATAAATCAAAATTAAGAGGAAAAAATTCCAAAAAAACAAATTATCATTCGCCGAGCCGCCATTCGATGTGATATATTAAACTCAAAATGTATATTTCATCATTAAAAACAGCAGGCAAATATACACACAGCAACAACAAAGGTGGAAACTAGTTTTACAGGTAAGCCAGAGGCCGAGATGGAGCTGATCCGATCAGATGCCACGAGATCATCATCTCTCTCTGTCTCTCCGACGCTGCCTCTCTCGTTCTGTCGTTCGTATGATAAATAACAAATCAAACGCTAAAATGTCGGTAATGTATGTGGCATGTCAGGGGTTCTCTTAATTTATGGCCTGGATCAATAAGAATAACGCCCCAATCAGTGACTATAAATTAACGCAAAGACAACAAAAAAATAAAACATATATACAAAAAATGTCGACGCCTGAAAACTGAGAATGTTTGTCGGTTACTTTTCGTTCTGTGTGTGATGCTCAGTTCAAAAGTCAGCTCGGTCTTGGGGATCCTGCAACTTGTCTGTTGGCTTGACTTGATTAAGGTACAAGGCAACAAGGCAAAACTGTTTCAAGTACACAAATTTCAAGAATAAGAGGAGTTTAGGAAGCTTAATGCTTCTTATTCGTATCTACAAACGCTTTAAGTTCAGAAAGATAAAACTTCCTAAAAAAATTATTTTGAATAACTAAACAAGAGCCAAACGAGAACACAGAAATTAGACTGTCGTGTGTCAACAGATGTCGAGAATTTCATCCTGTATTAAAGAAATCAGTTAGTAACTTTCCAGGAAGGAAAGCTGTCTGAGTTCTGTCGCAATTGCAATTGAGGAAATATAAGGGGGGCTCTCCATGTGGAGTCTGTTTTTGGACCTTTTTTTAAAAAAAAATTCATTTGAAAACGCAAAGAGTTTTTCCAGTTCTGTTTTTTACTGTGTTACAAACAGATTAAAGTAAACAAAAAAAATTTTTGATTCGACCTGAGGTCTGTTCAAAGAGTAAACGGCCGTCAAAGTGGGGGGGTTCCGTGCTGGCGGCCACGATTTCTCGTCTCCAGGTTGTCTGATATGAAAAGTAAAAGCGGGGCTATAATCAGTATAGATGTGATTCTGATCTGAACCTCGAAAAGAATTTGTGATTTTCATCGACAAAATGGCGGCTATTAGAAAATGGAAATCGATTTTGGGCGCTTTTGCTTTTTTTTTTAAGTTTAGTGTAATAAAATTCATTTACAAATCTTTCCTAAAGACACTTTAAGTCAGGGATGCAAGCCGCTCTAGAATTCGAATTGGTTCGATTTAGTATAGTTTTTATAGCCTGGAAAGCCTATAAGAGGTTTTGGTACGGGTTAGTGGTTCATACTTAATATATACCCGCCTGTTCCTGTTCCCGAATTTCCAAACTGTTTAGAATAAAGATTCCGACTTTTCGCATTTTTATTTGAAATGTTAGTCCTAGGAAACATTCAAATAGACTCGAATATATATTTAAATGCAATGACTAGAAAGCTTTTAATATAAACTAAGAAAGTATGCTTTACAAAAGTTAAAGAACGGCATGGTCATTCGAGCCGGATCTTTGTAGAAGGCCAGATATCACTTCCTTATTAAATATAAGTATTACAGTTGGCTTTATTAGCTGTCAAGGCAGGGACAGATCCAAAAACATTTTTTATTGGTTTTTTTTTTAATTTCCATCTGCGCCATTGCCTTTTTTCTCCTAAACCAAAAAAAAGACTCCTTAAGTTAAGAAATTCGGTTTTAGGGCGATTAACCATATATTTTAAAAAGATGATATCTTAAAAGAGGACTAAGACTTTCTAAGGTATAACAACTTTTCTCATAATTCAAGTTTTTTTTTAAATCAGAAAATACTTTCCAAAATTTAGAAAACATTTCCTATAAGCTAGAAAATATTTTCCTAATTTTAGGAAAACATTTTCTAGAATTAAGAGTGGAAAAAATATATTCTAATTATTAGAGGAAGGGAGTGAGGGGAGCGGAGGAAGGCTACACCAAGATGCGTAACCTCTTAAGGGGCACACTTAGTGTGAAATTTAAAAAAAAAATTTTTTTTTCATATTTCGGTAGATTACACCTTTAAAAATAACATATTAAAATTTCAAATCGATATCTCAAATAGTTTTTGAGTTAAAGCAATTTAAAGAGCAGTCGCTCGGCAGCTAGAGAGTCTCATTAGCTATCTTTAAACGCGTTTTTCTCGAAACAGCATTTTCCGAATTTGCTGCAGTGATTACTCAAAAACAAATGATCCGATCAATATCGAATTTTTTTACATGTTCTATATATAGTTCTCCGTACAATGACCTATCGATTTTTGATCTGATCAAAAAATCGAATTTTGGCAGGCCAAAAACGACCAAAATTTTGGGTAAAATTCGACTATTTTTTTTAAAACGCCGCCATATTGTCAATTTTTGATTTTTTTTATTGTAGGTCATTGTTCAGACAATATTATCTAGTTTAAGAAGAATTTTTTTTTTTAGATTTCATCCACGGAAAAGGTCGGAATCATTGCAGCAGTGAAGGACCTTTTTTTCGCGCCGTTGGAGATCGACTATAACTTAAAAAATAATTAATTTTTTTCTTCAAAAATTTCACTGTATATTCTTGAAACATGTATAAACATATTCTTAAAATTTTGAAATAATTGATAAAGTAGTTTTTTTAATAAAAATTCCCAAAAAACCACTTTTTTTAGGCCATTACACTAGGTGTGCCCCTTAAATGAAATAGCACCAACACACTTTTTCATAGGATATTTTCTTTCTGTTTTTTCATTTAAGTCTTTTTTCTGAAAAGTACATAAATTTTAGTAATAATTATTTTTTGAATGGAAAACTTCAACCCGTAAGGGCATCTTAGCGCATTTAACAATGCAGTTTTCGGGTTATGAGCGAGTGCCATCGGGTCCAATAAGTTTAAATTTTGTGACATTCGAAAATATAATGTCTGCCGTGTCAGATTCACCCAAATTTTTGAATGGAATTGGGTCCTTAGATTGGCCAGATAACAGCTCCAACCTCAATTCTACAGAGAATGTCTCTGCCCCTATTAGGGCCAAATTATGAAAGCAGCCCTCGGAAATTAAGTTTATCCCTAGAAAAGGTAAGGTTAAAGGTTAAACGAATGATCATATTAATATTTTATAAGATTTAACGCCTCAAAGGATTACATTTGTAGTTAAAGCCTTATTTAATATTAATAAATTATTAATTTTAAAATTAAATACAAAGTTATCTTGGAGTTGTCATTAGTTACTTTAAAACATAAAGTAAAAACATAAAGTAACTAAAGTAACTTATTGGGAAAATTAAGTTTTGGTTAAACAAAATGTTTTTATAATTTATTTGAAATTTTTCTTTCGTTTGGTTGAATTTCTTAATAATCTTAAACAAATTATTAGTTAAAAAAATATTTTTTTCTTATAATATGACTGATTTATAAAAACTGTTAATGGGCTTTTGTTTGGAATTGATTTAACTGAAAAGTTGAAAAGAATTTCGCAAATAGAATAACATTTGTGGAAACAACCAGCTGGAAATCGCACAAATGCATGAAATTTCGAAGTGCGGCATTTTTTTTGTCGCTGGGTGTACTTTTGTATATTCTCTGTGTAACTTTGGTACAGAGGTTACAAATTATTCTGCTATTGGTCGATTGTATCCAACCTTATTTTATTTTACCCAGTCGCACATTTAGCGCTTGCTGAAGGATTGATAATCGGGCGTGTTCTACAATCCTCAAACAACCCAAAAGCAATTGTCGGTGTTCCTGAAATCTCTTTTGTTGGTTTTCAAATGTGGCAAATTTCGAGTCGACATTTGGTCAACTTTTTGGTAATAAAACTCTTATTCAAATTAAATATTAATGATCAATATTTTGATGCTTAACTGTTCGAATTGCATTAATATTATTAAATATTCTATGAGTTCTTTGTTACAAAAATTAGTTTTAAAATATGTTTAACCAAAACAACGCAAAAGCCAAAGAGCAGCAGAAAACAACAATGAGCAAACCTGCCAACTTGTTCCAAATCAGGCAAACACAATTTCGAAGTTTTTATTTTCTTTACAAATTTAACATTTTATAGACTTAAATAAAGGATGAATGAAACAAAATTATGTGTACAAATTAGCAGCTTAGTTAAATATAAATAAAAAGGTTAATTCAATGATCTATCGAAAAACCTATCGATAAATTTTATTTGTAAGAATTTCAATCTACGACAAGAAGACAAGTTAGCTGCTGTGAAAATGTTAACTAAAAATTTAAAACTAATCTTTAAGAAAATAAAAATGTTTTTATGGGAGAAACAGAGTACTCTGTTGGAAAAGGCCGTAATGTCATTAGGAAAAGCAGTCGGATATTGCAGAGAAGTATCTTATGCTTCATCGTAAATTTAAAGTATCTGGGATCCATCTCGGAGACTCTTGCTAAGATTTTTTTCCCTCGCTAACCTCCTTCCAGCAATATCCATAGCTATCAATACGGCCGCGGACATTTTTGAATTCATATTTGAGCGCTCTATTCAAATGTAAGCAACAGGGCTGTCAATTAAAACAACTATTTCGCGGGTCAACCTTTTAAATTTTTTTTATTGTATTAGGTTTAAATGATCCTAATTAATTTATAGTTAGGAAGTTAGCCTGTACCAAAAACACAATTTTATTTATTGTTTAAAGTTAACAGACAAAAGTTGCATCCAACATTTAATTTAACTATTTTCTTGAAGTCTACAACCCATGGCATGGCAGCAGCAACGCAATAACAAAGAGGATTAAATAATCCTCTTTGCTGCCAGTCAGCTATTTTATGTCATTCTCTTCGAGCAACTCCGAAGCTAACTCCGAAAAATTAAATCTCCGACATTTCTGGAACACCGACATTTGAATTGGTTGTTTTCAGAAACAACTGACCCCTAAATCTCTAGAGATTTCTGGAATACATCTGAATGTATTGTTTTTGATCCGAAGGAAGCCTGAACTCTACTTCAGTTAAGCTTCCCTAATTTCTTAAATTGATGTACTCTGTACCAGAGGTACACAGAGTATATTAAGTTTGTGCAAAAGTATGTAACAGGCAGAAGGAAGCATCTCCGACCTAATAAAGTATATATATTCTTGATCAGCATCAACAGCCGATTCGATATCTGTCATCTGTCTGTGGGAACACCTGGATCTCGGAGACTAGATGAGCTAGAGCGACCAAATATTGTATGTAGACTCCTATTGCCTGTTCGCAGATCAAGTTTATTTCAAATTTTGGCCACGTCCCCTACTGCCCCCACAATAAAAAGTATGGAATAACTCCAACAAACCCACATTTTTCATTGTAGTGTATGTGCCCAATATCTACAATCTCTAAGATTTTCATAAACATCAGATAGTAAAAGTAAGTAAAATTAGCTTGTCAAGTTGACACAGCCCCAAAGGGCCAAAGCCGAGCCTCTCTCAATCTCTTGGCTTGTGCGCTTCTAATTTTAGCACAAGAGAAAGGGACCTACAGTTTAACGCCGAATCCGAACGGCAGTTTGAGAAGCTTTTCATGGCTAATTACTGCAATGCTGGCGCCAACAGCAAGAGGTGCGGCCGGGTGTAAAGTTTTATTCAAAGAAACTTTTCATTAGATGTTCTGAGGCGGGATCGAACCCACAACCTCATGCACAGCGGTCGCGCACTCTAGCCGCTGAGCCACCCAGCCACGTTAAACATCAGATAATAAATGGAAAAGTAATACAAGTTATAAATATCGTTCCATACTTTTTGGCGCCGCTGTTTGCTTACATAATGTTGAAATGTTCACATTAATGTTACATTACATTAGGGAAGGCTATACAACATTAATTCCCCTGAGTAACGGGTATATCGAAGTCAGGCAGGACCGACTTTAACCTACGCTCTCGTTCTAATAGCTTAGAAGATTTTTGTTATTATTTTAAGGAGTACTCTAGCTTTCGAAAAATGTTTATTCCAGCAAAAACACTAGCGCTCTAAGAAGGCAACTAGAACGCTCAAAAGGAGCAGCAGAGCCTTCAACTCTCCTTGTAACTAGTGCTATTTTCAACATTGCCATTTTAAGGGTTTTTTTGCTATAATCTCACTGCGAAAAAAGCGTGTTAGCGCGCTCCACTTCCTCAATGAAAAGAGCCGTAGAAAGCGCTTCATAAGTGCGCTTTGGAGCAGCTGATAAAAAGTCTTGTTCTGAAGTAAGTGCTTTAGTGGTGCAGAATTGTAAAGGAGAGTTGAGCATAACACAGCGGAGCGCTTCAAAAAACTTTGCTAATATACTTAAAAAACGACAAGTATTATTGATTTTCGGAACTCGCAACAGGTCCCCTACAATTTTTTATGCCCTTCTGGCGGGCATTTCATGCCTCATATGAAAAATCTTAAATGTTCAAGCAACGTTGAGTGTTTTTTTAAATCGTGCCCCTGTGTGCTGGCTTCCTTAGAACTCCGCAACGCTGAAAAATCATCATAATTCAATCAAATTCCGTTTGACAGATTCACGATCTCGTGACTACTTTGCCATAGTTTGAAAATGATTATCAGCCTTGTTCTCAATTCCACTTTCGCTAAATTTGTGTTATTTAGAGAGCAAATTTAATAGTAAAACCGGCTTAAGTTCCATTATCGGCTCTCCAGAAAAGTGGGATTGATCGGTTGTTTATTTTTGAGTGTCAGATCAATTGGTAATCGTTTATGAATTCCCCTTCACATTCCTTTTCATTTTTGTTTCCTTATACAAAGTTTTGAATGTGTTGCACTTGCCAGTATATTTTACGATTCTTCATAAGGCTTCCAAATAAGTAAATAATTTTTAGCATTATCCGCAAACGTGAGTACCCCAATTTTATAAACAAAACGTAGGAAGGACCAAAACTTTTTTAAAAATTTCTATGGGAAACGTTCTATTATTGATTGAGGGAAAGGCTGAGCAATGAAGGGAGGGCCCCCACCCACTCAAAAAAGGCAATTAACTAAATCCACACAAAAAGAAGCAGCAGTAAAAGTAGATGTCAATGCAGACGTTACACCACCCTCTAAGCTGGCATTTTGTGGTCTGGATGGAGGTGACATTAAAATATAATTGCGACTATTTAATGCCATTAAAGTCACTGCGGCGATTAATGACTAATGGAGGTTGGCCTTTTTTGGAGCGAAAGTGGGGGAGGAAAGCCATGGGCACTCGTGCCTGGGATTGATAGAATGATTTAATGTCGCCAATAAATGGACAAGGAACAAAACGTGCCAGTCATTCGAAATGCTCGGACCCGCATCTGAGAAATGCCAAGATGGCCGACGCCGGGCTCGTTCATCGCATGCTCAACTGACATTTAATGTGTCAAATAAGGGTTACTCCCGCTCGGCCCCCCTCCGCCGCAGAATCGAGACTGTCATCATCATCCACTTTCTCGGGCTGGCAAGTTTTATGTGAAATTGATATCCGCTGCCAAGGCATTGCAGACATCATCTAAAAAGGGAGTCCTGTGCGACGGAGTCCGGGTATCTCTTCTCAGTGCGTGTGCGTGTGTGCGTGTGCGTACATAAATCTGTCAGTTTGCTTTTCTTTTTGTCACTGCTCGACTGTCAATTCACACAAAAATTATGATCCTGAAAAGTAGATTATCCTTGATTTATCGCCGCCTCATTCGAAAGTTGAAATTGCCTTTCACCCGGGCGAGTGCGAGCGAGATAGATGGATGTATTATTGTATCGTTGGTTGCCAGCATGTGTCGCCGTTGTGCATTTTCATCTGTCAGTTGCCCCGAGTCAGCGACTGAATTCCATCTACACTTTATTTGTTGACATTTCTTGCTCGTCTCTTTTCTTTTTTTGGTTAGTCCTTTCTTCAATTTGGTTTATTTATGTGGCCTTTTACCCTCGGGTATCTCTCGCTCACAGATAACACTGGAGACATCAAATCATGTTCCACGTTTGAGTGAAAGTATCTGCCGCTTGGCATTGCAAGTGCTCATCCTGTTCTTTCTGAAAAGGATAGCCCAGGACAGCCTTGTGCGATAATAAATAAAATTAAATGTGCTTTTGTTTGAGCCAATTGAATTATGTGCGTGTGAATGCCTGGTTTCCATCTGCATTTCATCCATTTCCCATTTCCATTTCAGTGTTTTCCCCCATTTCATTTTTTCTCATTTTGAATTGTCGCTGATGGCCAGTCAACATTTATGGCCTAGCCACATTTTCCAGAGAAATGAAATTACGTCTTTGAGTACGACTGTCGTAATATCTCATGTGTGGTAATTTTGGTGTGATGCATAAACTAATAAAGCACAAATTGCCAGATAATCGCACTAAAATCTTTATAACTTCGTACAGAAATTCTTGACGCTCCTAGATCTTTTTAAAAGAACAAAGTAGATTTTTAGCAAATAATTACTAGTTGACAAACTTTTCCTTAAGTAGTGCTCAATAGATGATGAGAATATTAGGACCAAAACTTTTCTTTAGAACCAGATCTAGAACCATGTGAAAAAGAAACAGTCAGAAAGCTAGAACCTATAAAGAATCGGGGGTGCCAAAGAGATCCTTAAGGCAGCCCAAAGAGACAATACAAACATTTGCAAGATCTTCTCAAAGCTTAGCAGCAAACTTTTGGTACCGAATTATAATGGCAGCTCTTTTCTGTAGTCATCCGATGCGGCCGGCTCCGACAAATGTGCAGCGTATTTGAATTTAAACACTTCGTGGAAAGTTAGGTCAAGGTAGCTTTAAAACTGACGGAGGAGAAAGCTTAGAAACAGACGGACGGGAATGTCTAAGTCAACTCAGCTCGCCATGCTGATTAAAAACATATACCTATATTTTATGTTGTCGGAGATGCTACCTTCTATGCGTTACAAGCAAGTGTACAGATTTTATACAACCTCTGCAAGGGTTCACAGTGTAATCTAAACACACTTAGCTGCATATCAATGACTGTTATAGTACTCAACCGCCATGTAATACCATTAATGTACAGTGGTTTGGGAAAAAGACAAGAGCATAACGAGTGCTTGAAACCACTTAAGAGTGACTGACGTATCATTAAATCATTAAAAAATACCAAAATGGACTTACCTAGTAAAAATGCAAGGAGACTACTCAGATTACAGATTACTCAGAGTACTGATTCGTTACCTCATTTGTCTATATAGGCCATTGGTAAAGTCTGTTGGTGAGGAAAATCAGCTAGTATCTCTCTGACGAGTTTAGTTGGTACTAAACGAAACGTGACCATGTCTGGGAAACCTTACCTTACTTGTGTCCATATATTCAAATCATTTGTTGTTGATTTCATGAATTATTGAATTATAATTTCTCCCCGACCTTGAAACAGCTAAACCAGCACTCATATTTATTTTACACTAAACTACAAAAAAAAGTTCCAAAATCAATTTTTCATTTTTTAATGGCCGCCATTTTGTCAAAAAAAAATCCGTGAATTTTTTTCGAGGTTCAGACTAGAATGACATCCATACTAATTATAACCCAGTTCATACCTTTCATTTCAAGCAACCTGGAGACGAGAAATCGTGGCGGCCAGCACTATACCTCTTTTTTGGACTCCCACTTTGACGGCCGAAAACTCTTTGAACAGCCCTCTTATCGAAGCAGAAACATTTTTTTAAATTACTTTGCTCAATTTCTTACACAATAAAGAAAAAAACAGAATTGTGAAAACACTTTGCTCTGTCTAGAATTTGTATACCCGTTACTCGTAGAGTAAAAGGGTATACTAAAATCGTTCAAATGTATGTAAAAGGCAGGAGGAAGCATCTCCGACGCCATAAAGAATATATATGTATTCTTGATCAGCATCAACAGCCGAGTCGATATAGCCCTGTCCGTCTGTCCATCCGTCCGTCTGACAGAATGAAAACCTAGATCTCGGAGACAAGGAGAGCCATAGCAATGAAATTTTATCTATAATCTCTGAAATTTTCATGAAAATCTGATAATAAATGACAAAGTTACAAAGGTTATTAAAACGTTGCATACTTTTCAGCGCATGCAATACCTAATAATAATATATAAGTGTTCAAATTAGTGTTAATGCTCTGTTAAATAACATAAGGACGGCTAGCAATCGATAATTCCCCTGAGTAACGAGTATATTGAAGTCGGACAGGGTCGATTTTAACTTGCACTCTCGGTAATAATTCTATTATCCTGGCAATTTTCAGACTCTCTCGCACTTAATCGGCCAGATAACAATAAAATCGAAAGGAAATAGCGAAGATTTTTAAATGAGTTTTTTATACCCGGATCGGATGACTATAGAATATAGCTGTCATAGGAAGGATCGGTCGAAAAACTAGTTTTAGTTAGAAAAACTTTTTTGTTTTCAATGAAAACGCGTCCAAACTTCGTATTTCTTAGTTTACTATCCTTTCCCATGTT
This sequence comes from Lordiphosa collinella, assembly GCA_018904265.1. Taxonomy (NCBI): domain Eukaryota; kingdom Metazoa; phylum Arthropoda; class Insecta; order Diptera; family Drosophilidae; genus Lordiphosa; species Lordiphosa collinella. The sequence goes on from JAEIFV010000366.1 coordinate 141,987, forward strand.
TCCAAAAAGTTTGGTCGAAATCGGTCATCTATATAGTATAGCTGTCATAGAAAAGTAGAGTCTGAAAAGTAGTCTTAGTTAGAAAAATTTTTTGTTTTCAATGGAAATGTCCTTAAAATCGGCATATATTCTTTTGGTATGCTCTCACACAATTCTACAAAGTTTTTTCAAAATCGGACTACTATAGCATATAGCTACCATAGGAACGATCGGTTGAAAAACTAGTTCTAGTGAGAAACCTTTTTTTAGTTTCAATGGAAACGTTCTTATCATTGGCATATACCTTTAGACAATTCTACAAAGTTTTGTCAAAATCAGATGACTATAGCATATAGCTGCAGTACGAATGATCAGTCAAAAAAAAAAATTTTAGTTAGAAAAACTGTTTTGTTTTAAATGGGATCGTCTCCAAACTTCGAAATTGTTAGTTTGCTATGCTTTTCCATGATTTCACTAAGTCTGTTCGAAATCTAACATCTATATAGTATAGTAAGGTCCTAAAAGTAGTCTCAGTTAAAAAAACTTCTTTGTTTTGAATGGAAGCGGTAGGGGTATACAAAACTTCCGACACAAGTTAACTTAACCCTACTTTTTTTTTTTTTTTTTGAAACGAACTGAAGTCTTATGTTTGGGCCAGGTTCTGGTTTAATTATTTGTTCGCACTCGGTTCGGTTTTAGGTTCGGATCAAAGTGAATAATTTGCTGGAATTCCAGGTTCGAAACAGTTCGGTTCAACACCGGTTTGCAGCCCTGATAAAATTTTAGCTAAATCAGCCTTGATTTTGAAGAGCCGGCAGTGAAATCTTGGCTGCACTTACAAGTTTTTGGGGAAGATATTAAGACATTGCTGTAAAAAAAACTCTATCTTCAAAGCAAAACCAAGACAATCTAGCTCATTCTTTAACCATCTATCTTTTAAACTGTGGGTGATATAACGTTTTTTTCCGAATTGCGGGGGCGGTAGGGGGAATGCCAAAAATTAAAAAAAAAAGAATTTAACTGCCTGCAAGTATAAGAACATGAAACTCGACTCGCTTATTGATGCTGATCAAAAATATGTATTCTTTATTGGGTCGGCGATGATTCTTTCTGCCGGTTACGTTCTTTTGCACAAACTTATTTCATATTCTCTGTGTACCTCTGAAAACTGGGATATTTTCGTGGTCAGTGACGTAGCTACCAACCCTCAAATAATTTTGGTAATAATGTTTTTTCAACACAGAATAGATTCAATAAATGTGTATTTTCTCTTATATTACAATTAAGTTCTTGACTCATATTAAGTAATGTTTTGCGATCTCGAACATTTGACAGTCATTCCGTGTGTAAGCCCGTTCGCTAAATTAAACCCAAACATTTTTTTTCTAATGCCGATTTCGAGAGACCACGGAAACCTAACAAGTCACAGAATAACAAAAGGTGCAAGACTCAAACTATGTATACCCTTTTAACCATAATACACCAACAATGAAAGCTATGTCTATTTTCATCAACTTCAGACTAATATTTTTACTCAAAGTGAACAAGTACAGAAAACAGAAAACAAGTATAGGGTAGCTGAAGAACTGCGCATTGACGTTAAAGGTTGTTTTTGGTCACTAATTTTAATTAGTGAAAACTTCGTCTCAGATAATATTTTTACACACAAGCTAAAAACTGATATATTTTTCGATAGGTTTCAATAAAATATGGTCCGTTTAATTTAAAATAATAGCACAGAAAATCTAACTATTATCTTAAAACTGATTTGAATCAATTTGAAACAATTGACGATAGAAGCCTCATTGCCCCGATGTCCACCTAGGAATAAAAAAGTGTTGTATAAATAAATAAAAGGGCATTTATCTACAAAATGTTCCTCTTTTTTTTAATACAAACCCAAACTGAAGAAATAAACATTTTTTCCAAAAAAACTTTGCGTTCACATTCGGAATCGAAAATGTTGTAGTATAAGTTGAATTGTTGGTTCACATCAGCAGAAAATGCTTAAATTAGTTTTCCGATGACCCTGGTTTAATGTCATTTTACTGACTTATTAGAGATGACGGAATTGTTTGTGGCTTAACTTTGAAATAAGATGCCAATATAATTTTAAGATACTTGCCAAAAAAAAAAACAATTCATGATGAATTCAATACACGATCTGTTAAAATAATTTTTAAAAATCTGTGCGCTTTGTTAATGTAGCTTACGTGTAGTTTTCAGATTTTTCCTTGCAGCTTTTTTACCTCTTACTCTTACCGTACATATTTATTCCCACATAATCTGTTAAAATGGTGCCCACCGCTGCGGAATGTCCGAATCTGGCGACTAAAAGCCTGTCCGATAGTCTTGCAAGGATTGTGCAAATTTCTCGGATTCTGACGGCCTGTGTACAGGCACTAATGTTAGCTATTTCATGGCTCTTGAACGGCTTCACTCTACTCCAACCTCAAATCTAGTTCTCCGCAATACTTAAATTTAACCCTGAAATAAAAAGATTATCCAATGAAATGTCTCTGATTCTTGATTTAAGCTGAAAATCTATTTTTGAACAGACTTATAGAGCAATTAAATTTTGGTAAAAAAAAAAATAATTTCCTTATATCATTTGAATATCCTCGTGGAGGGAGTGTTTCCCAAAGTGACAGAATATAAAATATACTCTTTGGCCAACTCACTAGAAAAGTAACCCCTTCGTTAGATTTATGATGGGCGGAATGAGTTTTTGGAGAATAAAAGGGAATGGCAGAGCAATCGAAAGCCACTAATCAAGTTTTGACAGTGGAAAATCCACCTCAATGAAAAGGCAACTGAGTAGTTTTTTTGTTTGTGGCGATGATGGCGGTAGCGGTGGCAGTGTTTCATCTAATCAAATGCGCCTCCATATCGAAAAATTAAAACACACACCCCGCATTATCCCTCACACACACACACACACACGCACACACATGGAGGCCATAAAACAATGTCACGCAATTTACAAAAAAAAGAAAAGAAAAATGTCAAATTTTGAGTGATTTACAAGCCGGGCAATTCCTACGAAAATAGAACCAAAAAAAAGGAGTTCATAATTTTTATTTTCTCTCCGTGATGCGTGAGTGAAAGATAAGAAGAAAAGAAAGTGACTGTGACTCCGGGTGGTGGCACATGCTGCTCTAGGGCCTTGGAAATTAGGCAAATTTACGGAAAAAGGACACGCCACAGGAACAGCATAAATCAGCAGCAGCGGCAGGAGCAGTGCGCGCTGCTAATTTGGCAGAACGAAAATGAACGCGCGCATCCGTCAGACACTTTTGCGCAAGCGCACAGGCGGCAGCTGGAGTTATGATGAAAATTATGACCGAGAGTGTGGCCCTATCAGCAGATTTATGACCTTGACAGACCATCGAAATGCCATACGAAAATTCTAATGCACTGGAACGATTCCCTGACGGCTTGGCCTTTTATCCCGCTCGCTCTCTCTCTCTCTCTCTATGTTGGCTAGGAGGAAAATTTTTAATATTTTTATGAGGCACATTTCCGCTGCACAGTTGTCGATTGTCGTCGAGTGAGTGACTGGTTTTTCTCGTGGCCCCCGCCTGAGATTTATGTGTTTCTTCGATTATGTAAGTCAGCCTAGTCGTAAGGTTTTTCTTTCTTTCATTTTAGTGGAAAGTCAATTATCAAATTTATGGTTTTTCATTTGGTGGGATTCTTTTCGGCATTTTTAATGGCCTTTCTTCTTTCCCACATGGAATTCTCGAATATTGTTTGATATACATGGAAGTTTACATACTTATGAAAATGCATCGCATCTGCCGCTATTTTAATTTGTTTGTAATTTTAAGTTATTAGTCATAATTTTGGGTATTTCAAGTTGGCCGCTGACAGCTCAAGCAGGTCACCGCCGCAGTTTAATTATAGGAGGGGGTCTTAATGAGACAGGGAATGAGTTCGAAAAATGGTAATTTTCATAACCCAAGATTAGGGATACATTAGAATGAACTATTTTTGGACTCTTTAATAAAAATCGGGCATTCGAAAACAAGGTAAAATATTTTAAGGCAAGGTAAATATATTCAATATTAAAAATTGCGATTTCGAACCAAGATTTAACAATGGTTTGAAATTCCATTTTTTAGGTTTTTTGCACAAAGTTTTGTATCTACAATTAAATTGATTAATGTTCAAAAAAATATTCAGAGCTACCTTACTTTTGAACACACCAAACTGAAACTTCAGTCTGATGAGGCATTGGGAGTATTCAGCAGATAAATCCGATTTTCGATTACTGACTTATGAATGCCGATTTTAAGCGGTGAATACAGTGATTGCCGATTGAGACTGATAAATTTGGTAATCATGATCGGTGAGACAGCTTATCGACTGTGCGGCCAAATGTTAACGCCAAATTTGAGAATGAACTCCCGAGCTGGCATCGTTAGAAGCCCTTAAAAATTGTGACAATGTAAAATAAGCATTTAGTGTCATTCAACAGATAATCATCAGAAATTGCAAGTCGTAAGTCAGTAATCGTAAATCGGATTCATTTGCTGAATACGCCCATTTATTTCAATTGTTTGAAGCTTTTTACTTTGATAATGTGAAAAGTCTTAAGTCGTTCGATTTAGTTCACTATGAGCGCCCTGAAAGGCTCTGATGATGTCAATAATCACAATATTATTCGAAACTCCTTGGTAAGCGTCAAAATGGCGGAGACACCTTTCGTCATCCTCTGAGCGAGGAATCAAGTTCTAAAAAACAAAAACTGAGACTGAATCGTGAGCAAATCTTTGGCAGTCAGAACTCATTTCGGACCTCTTCTTTTTGGATGGAATTGCATTGAAGAATGACATAAGCATCCGGGCTTCCGTTTTTACTAGCAAAAACTTTGCGAATTAAGCCGGTTGTGGTGCAGCTGTTAGTAAGTGTGCCTGCTGTGCGACAGGCCATTGGCTCGTTCCCCTATTGGTCGAAACAAAAAGACAACAAAAATTTCTTAGTACTTTTACTTAACTAGTCACCTTCACCAGCTATTTAGTCCAACAGTGAAGTGACTAGCCATGGAAAAGTTTCTCAAATTTTGACATTCATATTAGGAGTTAAACTGTACGTGCCTTTCTCTAATGAGAATATTAAAAGCACACAAGCCAAAATATTAATAGAAGCTCGGTTTAGTTTTATAAGCTTTATGTTTTGTGACATTTTGATATTAACTAAATAAATATACTGAACTTGCCCATTAAGCTGTGTAAAGCTAATTGTTTTTTCAGAACCCAATTTGGTCTCTAAATCGCAAAATTTTGGTATAAGTGAAAGAGGGAGAACGGCTATATATCATTTTTTATTTTAAAGTACTGGCTAGAATCTGCTTTATTTAAAGATTCAGAAATGAAATACAAATTCGGCGCATTTTGGTTTAGACTCGAGGAGGAATAAAAATATAAAAAAAAATATAACGGTATAATCCTCTCTTCTTTACTTAAAAGCAGCTTATCTGCCACATTCGTCAATATAGGAGATAGTAATTCAAATATGAAATTCAACGAAAATAGCGGAGATAATATTTCAACGATTTACTTAGTAATGAACCCAAGCTCGAACATTTGTCTCGATGGTTCGTATACTGAACATTAGGCTTTAACATTAACTTATAGCTACACTCAGAAAAAATGGCGTTCTGAAAGGCAGCCCCATTTTCTTATTTTTAAGTCCAATCCGTTCTTGAGTTTTCCGTTCTTAAAACAGGACCACGTTCTTAAAAGTATACAAAATTTCTAAATCGATGAACAAATTAAGAAAACTCGTTCTTAGATTGGCTCTTGAAAAATGACCGTCATTTCATCATGTTTAAGTTCTTATTCTCCGTTTATAAAAGCCCGTACTCAGGCTTTAAACTCTCAAATTAGTAATTAATAAGCTTTTCTCCTATGTTAATTAACAGAGCATTAACATTAATGTGACCATTTCAAAATTAAGTGAGCAAAAAGTGCATGTAGCGCCAAAAAGTATGCAACGTTTTTATAACCTTTATAACTCTGCCATTTATTATCCGATCTTTATGCAACTTTCAGAGATTGTAGATATTGGGCACATACACTTCACTGCAAAATAAGAGTTTGATATCTTTAAAATTGTTGGAGATATTCAACATTTTTTTATTGTGGGGGCGTGGCCAAAATTTGAAATAAACTTGATCTGCTTAGGGACAATAGGAGTCTACATACAAAATTTGGTGGCTCTAGCTCTTCTAGTCTCCGAGATCTAGATGTTCATACAGACAGATGGACAGACGGACATAACTATATCGACTTGGCTGTTGATGCTGATGAAGAATATATATGGGTATGGGGTCGGAGATGCTTCCTTCTGCCTGTTACATACTTTTGCACAAAACTCATTATACTCTGTGTATCTCTGTAAAAATGTAAAATGTCTCGACACAGCCCCAAAGGGCCAAAGCCGAGCTCCTCTCAATCTCTTGGATTGTGCGCTTCTAATTTTCACACAAGAGAAAGTGACCTTCAGTTTGACGCCGAATCCGAATCTGGTACAGAGTATAAAAACTGACCGGCAGAAATTTAAAAAATCGTGTTTGCAATTCTGGTTGAATAAGTGTCTTAAACAGTGGCCAATTAACCCATGAGTTCGAAAATGTACAGTTTTGAAAGTTCCGTGAGCGGTGTTTCGCAGTCAAAGAACCCAAAGTCGAGCATTGTTACTATACCTGTAGGGTGGTTAATTATTTACTATTTCTAGCAGATGCGTGTTGTTATACCCTTGCAAAGGGTATTATAATTTTGCGCAGAAGTTTACAACGCAAAGATAAATTCAATTCCGACGCCATAAACTATATATATTCGTGATGAAAATGACGGGCTGAGCTGATTTAGCCCTGTCTGTCTGTTTCTGCGCAAACTAGTCTCTCGGCCTGAAATTTTCGAGCTGAAATTTTGCACAGAGTCTTTTTTTTACTGCACTCTGCTTATATGTCGGAACCGACCGGGTCGGATGACTATATAAGATATAGCTCCCATAAGAACGATCGGTCGCAAGACTAGTTTTAGTTAGTTTTAAACGTAAACGTCTCCAAACTTCGTATTTATTGGTTTTCAATGCTTTTTAATAATTCTACCATGTATGATAAATATCGGAAAAGTATTTGGAATTGCTCCTATACAAAGGATGGGTCTGAAAATAAGGCAAAGTAAGAAAAAGTTTTTGTTTTTAATGGTACCGCCTTAAAATTTGTTATTTGTTTGTTTTATATGCTTTCACCTAACTTAACAAAGTTTTGTCAAAGTTGGATGACTATAGCATATAGCTTCCATAGGACCGATCGGTCTGAAAATGTGTCAAAGTAAAAAAAACTATGCTTTATCAATGTAACCGTTCTTTAACTTTGACATGATTACAATATATGTTTTCAAACAGATTTTGCGAAATTTGGCATTTGCAAGGGTTTTAAAACTTCGGCACAGCCGTAGTTAGCTTAGCCTTCTCGTTATTAATTATGAGTTTCTTGAGGTACAAAATGGCAAGTTACGTTAATTGAATTTTTATAGGATTGCAAGTAAAAGTGTGCTGGAAGAAACGGACTTAAAAAACACTTTATTTCATCTATTTTTTCCCGGAAAAAGGAATTTTTTAATACTTTGGACCTTAACGAAAGTCACTAATCTTATTTGGTAGCCAGATACAAGCAAATGTGGAACAAACTTTTTTTTAATGTGCCCATATCTTTTTGGTTATTTACTTTGTATGGGAGCATCTGAAAATTTACGGATCTTATTGAAACTATGTCAGAATGTTAGGCTTCACATGGGACTAGCGTGTTCCAAAATCTGACCAAATCGGACTAGTTTTGGAAGTAACCCTTTTTTAAATATTTTTTGTGGGAAATTGTACGGCAACCCCGCCATTCTCTTTCTTAAGTTGCTCATTGATCTCCTGATCGAAAAATATTACTACACCCAAAAAAATTGGTATCAAGATCAATTTGATACACGTTGTCTCAAATTGAAACTAAACCCAGTATCGATTTTTTAATATCAATATAATCCTAGAGAGTGTCAAAATGATCATTTGCTTATTAATTTGATACGCAAAAGTATCAATTTGAAACAAACACATTTTCATGAAGTTCGAAAATTCGAAATGCTATGCTAGTATGTAAAACGAAACAGCTGAGCTAGTGGACTAGTAGGCGCTTGACGATTGACATTAATTGTTTTGATTTTAGTGCAAACTCATCAGAAATTTGCTTAAAGTAAAAGCTATGTAAAATAGCCCTCCAGGCGACGTGCTGAAGACTAGACTGCTGTATTTCAATATGGAGCACATGCTCTATATTTAAAAGGTGAGCAGCTATACATATGTACATCGTTCCTTGCACACATTTGTAAATAACAAATATAACTTTTTTACAGAGGACGTACTCCACGCTGTTTCTGCTCTATCCAGGATGAGATAATCAAAGTCAGCTCCAGTTGAGGCGTGGTTCGCATACGCTGAGGTTTCTGAACCATTACTAAAGGAAAGTTCTCGACCTGGGATGATCATGCCATCATAATTGGGGCAGCACCAAATCAGAAGAGCAGACTGTTATGTCAATAAGGTTCGCTTGATGCACTTCCTTACAGTGACTTCTGTATTTGAATAACATACGCGTTGAAATGTGAGAGTACAATGTTTCCCGTAATCATAAAATACATTTTGTAAGAACACAGAATAAAATAAATCAGTTTTTAATGTTTAAGTTTAAGTTTTATTGGCAGTTTGCTTATAACTGAATTGGGATTTCAAACTTAATAAGAAAAAGTGTTAAATTGAGAAAAGCTAGTTTCAAAATGAAACCAAAAATTTGACAGTCAAATTATCAAAATGATAATTGTTAGTATTAAATTGATACTAAAAAATTAATACAAAATAGTGTCAGCCTGATACTAGATAGTATCAATTTGATATTTTCGAAATATCATTTTAATACTTTCGAAAGTATCAACTTGATACTTGGAGTATTAAAGAGAATTGATACTCAATAGTTTCAAACTGATGACTAAATAGTGTCATTTTGATGACTACTTTTTTTTTGGGTGTAGGAATGAAATTCGAGCACCGAAAAACCTGGAAAACGATACCCAATTAGATTTTTTTAGATAGCACTCTACCAGCCACCCCACCCCACTCCTTTTGTTGTGATAAATTTAAATTTTTTTATTATTTTTCTTTTCTGACTGTTTTAATGACCTCTATACTGTTAACTTGCAGTTTTTACTGGCTCGTGGTCTTGTTATGCTATTAGCATAACTTTAAACAGAGGCACACACCACAAAAAAGGAGGCTTCAGGTTGATCGGACGCGTTTCATGAGGGACCAAATTTTCAGGCTCAAGATCGCTGATGAGTGACGACTTGGTCCCTCATGAAACGCGTCCGATCAACCTGAAACCTCCTTTGTTGTGGTGTGTTCGCCTCTGTTTAAAGTTATGCCAATAGCATAGCAAGACCTCGAGCCAGTAAAACAAGTTTTATTATTTTACTTTATTTTCTTACTTACCCTTACTGGGACTCGAGCTCGGGACCTCCAAAGCCTGCACTCACGGACACCACCGCTCAGTCAACGGCAACACTCCTCGGGTGTTTACCGCGGCGTCAAAGTCCTATTATATATTGACGGAGCCAGTGCCAGCCAATACTGAGAGCGAGAGAGAGAATAATTATTATTTGTTGCTTGCGCTCTCCGTTTCTTGGTTCCCCGCAGTTCCCACGCCATCAAATCGAGAACGATTGTGTTCTCGTATTCGAGAATATTTATTCTCGAAAGTTAGCCACTAAACAGAACCAACACGTTGGTTCATTTAGCTACAAAAACCTTGCACTGTGAACCAATGAACCGAAGCAGTGCTTAATTCCAAGCGCTTTTATTCCTACTTACTTGAATAAATCAGAATTAGGAATACAAAAAGGCACCAATGATAGCAATGCAGCAATGCACTCTCCTAGTATCTTGCGACTTATCGTCGATATCTGTCGATTATTGATTAACATCAAATTCTTGGGCTTGAGGCGGGTTAAAACAAGAAGCTTAATTAAATACATTTTTGGAAGTCAAATTCTAAATTAGCTTCTCCTACATTCTAAAAAGACACTTAAGAATTGTTTTTCCCTCCCAGCCCCCTCTGTGTTATTCCTTCAACTTAAATGTCTAATCGAAACAAACCCAATTTTGTCTATTGTTTCCTTTTTTTCGTCAAAATTAACGCTAAAACTTTTTAATGAAAAACCCGCATTGCCCTCTTACCAAACAAAACACACAAAGAAAACTTTCAAGTGTTTTTCCTTCACAGAGCTAGAGAGTGAAAGAGAGAGGGCAAATACTGCGAGTCACACTCGCATACAGATGAACCTTTCCATTCCCTTTCCCTTCCATTCCATTCCATCATGGCCGACGACCGACAAGCGACGAACCCAGCGAAACGAACGAACGAACGCCTGTCAGCCTGTCAGTCAGTCAAGTCTTAGGGGGCAGGGCAATGGCCACGCAGGATGTGCGGGCTTTCACTTTACCCACCACCAAGCTGGGTTTTTGGCAAAGCATTTTCTTCCCTTATTTCGCCTTGCTCGGCGACTCATAATTCTTTTTTATTTTGTGACACGAATAAATCACTCAATTGTATGAAATTAAACGCAAAAAGGACGAGACGAGTCGACTAGAGTCGACGACTGCCAAAAGGGCAAACAAAATGGCAGCTTTGCAGGGCTGTTTCGCCCGGGAATAAAATAATTGTGATTCGTGCGGCCGAATAAATCAAGAGATTGGACACAGATATCATAAAAATAATATCCTGTTCTTCCCTTTGGCAGGGCCTTGGCTGGCAGATCGTACTCGTAATTTTCACGAATAAATGTGCTCATTTGGCACACATCAACGTGAAGGGTATTTAAGTAGGATGCCCCAAGTCAGGGGATTGTATGGCCTAGCGAGTCAATTGGTATTATTGTAAAACGTAGACAAAATGTTCATACCAGGCTCTACTTATATGTAAGTCAGTCGAATCGAAAGTAAGCATAACTTAATTCAACTTTTTAAAATTATAATCTGTGGCTGTAATAGAGCATTTGGATATCGTTTTGACAAAACAAATGATTATGTTTTTTTAGTCATTTTTTCGGTGGTTGCTTCACGCTGTCTCTCCCTTTCCCTCTCACACTAAATGTACCATTTTGGTGTGGCCATCACATGGCATAATAATTTGATTTGTGATCTTTGATAGTGAATATGAATTATAGAATGTGCATGTGTTTGCCTGCCAACTTCTCTGTCCATGTCATCGTCATCAGCATTAAGCGAGCTCGACCTCCTCCTCCTCCACCGGCTCCTGCTGCTGTCGCTTTAGCAACCCTTAGCGCGCATAAATTACTTTTATTACCTGTCAGGGGTATTTGTGCTTTCCCACTCTCTCTCTCTCTACCACTCTCTGTTGGCTCTCTCCTTTTTTAGCTATATTTTAATTGCATATCGCGCAATAACTATTTTGCACTCTCTGACAGCAGATTGAAGATATTTATTAATATTAGATGCGACAGCCAGACAGAACGGCCCTAATGTCCCGAACAAAAACTCGCATTATTCCGATTCCATTAATTCTATTTTATGGCGTCATAGATTTTTAGATGATGTTTGGGTTATGGTTGTTGCTGTTGGTGAAAATAAAATTAATAAATTGGAAATTTAATAAAAATCTTAGAATTAGAAAGAGTTCACTTTGGTGAAATTTCACTAAACGGACTCTAAGGTCAGTGAACCTGGGTTCAGGTTACAACCTTGCTTCTGGCTGATATGTAGTTTATTTGGCACATCAGAAAATGATAATGAGGGTAGCTCCTTTAAGACTTAATTTATACAAAATGTTGTTGTGACCTGATTATACTTGGCATGTGTTTGATTTTGAGCATAAAGTTGTACTTAGTAGAGATGGAAGCGGACTTATTTATAGGTCATAGAACAGTTTTCAGTGAAATCGTAACTGCTCGTTTTTTCGAGATATCATTGAATTAGTTTTTCTAGTTAACAAGAAGAAGAAAAAAACTAATTATTTTGGAAGCATTTTTTTTTTAATGTAGTCTAGAATTCTAAACTCGAAAAAATAATTTTAAAATTTTTTATGGTCACTTTTTTTTTATATGAATTTTTCATATTTTTGGTGGTACATTTACATCTTAACCCATATCTCAATTAAAAAAAGTTAGATATAGTTAACCAGACATAAATTGAGACTTTATTGAATTTCCGATAATCCAGCAGAACATTGTTCTTAAATCGGCTTAATAAAGGGTGATTTTTTAAGAGCTACAGGAAAGTTTAAAAAAAAAACACATAAAATTCTGAAAAATGCATAGAATTTTTTTTTTGAATCGATAGTACGGTCCATATAATTTAATGTTTGAAGATTATTTCATGCAAATGTTGACCGTGACTGCGCCTCAAATAGTCCATCCGCTTAGTCCAATTTTGGCATACTCTTTCCAAAATTTCGGCTGGTATCTCACGAATAAATGCTACAATGTTGTCTTCCAATGGGTCAATTGAAGCGGGCTTGTCTGTATAGACATGAGCTTTAACATAGCCCCACAAAAAATAGTCTAAAGGCGTTAAATCGCACGATCTAGGCGGCCAATTTACCGGTCCCGAAGGTGAAATAAAATGTTCACCGAACTCGCCTCTCAATAAGTCCATTGTTGCGCGTGCTGTGAAAAAAAGTTGGATATCATCTCACGGTAGCGCTCACCATTCACAGTTACGTTACGATTCGCATCATCTTTGAAGAAGTACGGTCCAATGATGCCACCAGCTCATAAACCGCACCAAACTGTGACTTTTTCTGGATGCATTGGTAGCTCTTGCAATGCTACTGGCTGATACTCACTCCAAAATCGACAATTCTGCTTATTTACTTACCCATTGAGCCAAAAATGAGCTTCGTCGCTGAACACAATTTTTCGGTAAAAAAAAGTGGATCTTCGGCCAACTTTCCAAGAACCCATTCACCAAAAATTCTACGTTGCGGTAGGTAGGACGTTCGGCTTCAATTCTTGCACCAGCTGTATTTTGAAAGGCTTCACACCTAAATCCTTCCGCAAAATATTCCACGTTGTTGAGTAACAGAGGCCCAATTGCTGCGAACGGCGACGAATCGATAATTGATGGTCATCATTAACACTGGCCGATACAGCTGCGATATTTTCTTCAGTTCGCACTCTACGTAAGCGTGTTGGTGGTTTAATGTCCAACAATGTAAATTTGGTGCGAAATTTAGTCACAATACCCCGAATAGCCGCTTCAGTGGGTCGATTAAACTGACCATAAAATGGAAGAAGCGCGCGATGAATTTTCTTAACAGAGCACGCATTTTGATAATAAAATTCAATAATTTGCAAGCGTTGTTCGTTTGTAAGACGATTCATGGTTAAATTATAGACCAATCTGAAGATGTTTGACAGTGAAACAAAACACGAAACGTGCGTGAGCTGTTTAAACCAGTGTTGCCAAAGAGATATTAATAGCTAAAAAGCACCCTTTAGATGTCAGATTTCGACCAAGTTTTGTGGAATCATGGAAAAGCATAACAAACTAACATGTACATCATTTGAAGGCGATTCCATTAAAAACAAAAAAGTTTTTCTCACTAGAACTTCTTTTTCGACCGATCATTCATACTGCAGCTATATGCTATAGTCATCCGATTTTAATAAAACTTTGTAGATTTGTGTAAACGTATATAAAGTAAACATATGCAAACGTAAGGGACGTTCGTTCCCAAGAACTAATTTTCCGTCCGATCGTTCCAATGACAGCTATATGCTATAGTCATCCAAATGTGCAGCGTATTTGTACCAAAAGAATTCGTGCAAAGTTTCGTGAGGATAACTTTAAAACTGACGGAGGAGATAGCATAGAAACAGACGGACGGACAGGGTTAAATCAACTCAGTTCGTCATGCTGATAAAGAATAGAAATACTTTATGTGGTCCTTCTAGCGTTACAAACATCCGGGCAATTTAATAAAAAACCTTTGGAAGGGAATAAAATTACATCGAGAGGTCTTCCGAACAAATTTTGCTCACACACAGCACACATATGCAAAACCGTAGGTCCGCATCGCAAAAATCCCTTTAAGTTCCTTTACCTGTATTTACTTGTGAATTCTAGTCTTTGGTAAAACCATCGAGTCTCTTCAGTTTCTTGCCAAATTTGGTCGAATTCGGATATGCGCATTTCCAATCTGTCGTATCGTGACATTTGTACGATTAAATGCTTTAAAAAATATGAAATACTTGGATTTTCAAAAAGTGATTTGTATGTTTGCGTAGCAATTAAGAAGCACTAAATTCAGAAACATAATGACTTTAATCGACCATAAATTCTTCCAGATATAAGCAATATTCAAAAATCTTTTCACGATTTTTTTTTATTAGCATTAGTATCTGCTGTAACGTTACCTGTCGTAATGTTACTTAAATTTCCTATGAAAAACTTTAAGCTTTGTTTGTTAAAAAAATGATTGAAACATTATATAAGGGTATATACGAATACCCTTCAAAAGATTTTAGACAGCAAAATTCAATCCAATCTAGTGGAACTTTTTGAAAATAAGTGCAAAATGTGTACCCAAATGAGAAAAAATGATACCTGGGCAAATATGCTTTTGAAAATCTAGAAATGGATAGTGCATTATTATAAGATTGGCTTACGTTAGTATATTTTAATTTTTTCCCTATGAAAATATAATTGAACATAGCGTTTTTAAGTACTTTTAAGTTTTTGGTCTCGGTGGACATTTCTGTGGAAATTCCCATATACGTTGTTGTATAAAAATGATTGAGTGAGACAGAATTAAATCGTTCGACATTTGTATTTGCAATCGACAGCGATACATCGATGTTTGTCGCAGTTTTACCGGACGCGCTACAACGAATGCAGAAATATTTAGTAATCAGAACTATTTATCGATTTGCCGAAAGATTGGCGATCAAGCTAAGTGCAAAAGAAAGTTCAGAGCAGCGACGAAACAGCATACTAACTGAGCATACTCTTTTGCTTGGCCGGCTTTCTTACTTGTCTCTAACGCATAGGGCAAGGTTGCTTCTTTACTGTTACTGAGACATGTGGCATGCATTTCATCATGCATACATGTTTCGACTATGATTTTGACAAGCTGTTAAAACAATCAGCATGTTGGCCAACTTGACGCAGCCTTAGCTTAAGTATTTCACTATAACTTCCAAGTAGCTTAACCGTTTTTAAAAAGTGATTGGTAAAATTTTAAATGCAGAACTCAGTGACTATGAATTTTGCACTTAAAAATGAATGCTTGTTTTAGGAAAACAAAATTTGAGTGTGGGCTGAAAAACACGGCAAAATTAGAAACAAATGTGTTCTCATCAGTTTATTGTCATAATTATGATTATAACCATTATTTTTTAGTCAAAGTGGTTGTTAGCCGCCTTAAGGTCTAGGATTGATTATAATTCAATATCCAACAGAAATTCAACTAAGAATACATATGAACAAGAACAGCAGCTGTGGTTGCGCAGACGGTACCGTTTCGGCTGCCGCCTTTGTCAGTACGCTTTCAATTGCTGTCTCACTATCAAGCTATTTGGAAATTCCTATTTCAACAACCAACCGGGAGAATTAAGACCTGAAAGTTGGAAGAGCGCAAAATTCCCTCTAGTTATTACATGCATTGACATTGAAAGTTGTTCAATGTATATTTGTTGTTGTGGCTACTCGACCTTGAGCCGGCTAACAACCACTTTGACTAAAATCAAATCAGGTCGACAAAACCGATTTTCACATTATTTTTTGGTCAAAAGGGATAAAAAATCTAAGTCTTCTGGGAGTTGCAGCGCAAATAAATTTTAGGTGAAACAAAATGCAAATATTTTAATGAAATTTTCAAGGGATCGAACTTTGGGGGCCTGATTTTGTAGCCCTGATTATAATAATTTTTTGCTTCTGGGGTATCGGGAAGTTTATCTTAAACTAAGCGTTTTGGATATTTGAGATGGCATAAAATTTGAAGTTGCAACCAGCGGCTGATGCTGCTGCTCTTGCCGTCGACTGCAATCGCTTTGGCAAAAGGGGCGGGATGGCATTTTGGGGCAGACATTTGGAGTGGTAGTGGCAGGCAGTGGCAAGTGAAGGAGCCAAAGCCAACAACAACAATGAGCAAAATCGAAACAGCCACGATAACAGCAACAACAACTGCAATTGAAAAGAAGCCAGAGGAGCTCAAGTGGCAGCGGCAGCCAGCGAATCAACAGCCACAGCCCCAGACCAGAGGAGGAACAATGAGAGACGTTGAGCAAAGGAGGAGCAGACGAAAAAGTCAACGAAACGAGACAACAACTTCATGTGTATGGATTTTCTGTTCAGCTTCTTTTGCTTCTGCCTCAGCTTCAGCTTCTTCTTCTCCATCGTCGTCGTCGCTTTTGATGGACAGAACAATGAGAAAAGGGGTGGAATCGTCGCACACACAGATACACTCGAAGTGTGCGAGTGTGTGTGAGATATGAATTTCGATTTGCATTTTACGACGAGGCACAAACAACAGCAAAACAGAATCGACAAAAATGTCGACCGAGGGCAACATAAAAATTGATGGATTCTCCTTCAACGCGTCCAACCACAACAACAGCAACGGCAAACGGCTACCAGAAGGCGGCAACAGGGGATGGAAGGAAGAAGCAGGGAGGAGTACGCTTAGCTTTCCAACTTGTTACAGCTTGGGACAACTGATTGGAACTACGCACTTAAAGCTTATGAAATTAAAATAAAACAACCGAGTGTAACTTAAACTAAGTTTAATCGAGGAAGTATTTTTTGATTTTTTGAAACTAAGTGGCAATTTTTCTTAGCTCTGAAAATAGGAAATATAATTTCTAATTTGATTTTTCTTCTATATTTGCGAGTCGACATTATACGAAGAAGAAAGTAAATACTTGTCGCTGGGACTTTCAAAATGGAAAATTGAACCTTCAAACGAAAATCGCTCGATCATAGGCGAATAGGTAACATCAGATATCTTCGACAGAACCGCAATAGGCAACAGAACATGGCAGTGGAGTTATTAACTTTATTGTCATCCCATTATTAGAAGTATGTATAATATGTATAAAAAACAGACTAGCCAGTCTTTAATTGATTCTTCTTTGACAACATAATGGTAATAGCAACAAATAATGAGTAATTTCAGTGACCTCCTGTCCAAAGTTTAGCTTTCGATTCTATTGCCTTGTCCCTAATTGTATTTCAGGCCATTCGCTCCCTATTGCTCTGGAGTTTTGCAGTTTCAGCTTCTTTTTGTGCTCGTATACTGGTCGTGTCCATCTTCTTCTCTTTCCCTCTCTGTTTCTTTCTTTCTGTTGTGCCCTGTGTGAGTTTTGTTCGAGCAGCGCATTGAGCTGTCAACTTCATGTCTCAGCCACATTTCGTTTTCGGTTCTTGTTGTTGCTGCTGTTGCTGTGGCCGATGTTGCTGCTGCTGGTGCCGGGCATTGTTGTTGATGGAATCTCTGGTAAGAGCAACACGACAGAGCAGCAGCAGCAGTCAACTACCAATCAGGTCGGTTGCTGGTTGCCTCTGTTGCCAAAGGATTTCACGTGCATCTCCCATACAAAAACACAAAATGGCAGACATCTTGCTCAAGTGCGTCCAACCTGTGTACGGGTATCTTTCTGTCTGTATCTCTCTCACTCTCACTGTTCACTGTAGTATATAATTGAGTCACTTGAATATGCAATTTTTCAAATGCACCACAAATGAAAAATCGACCATATCACAACATCGTTAAGGGTCCCAGAGCCCTGATATGATTTAATTACGTGTCTTCAAGCGTAATTAATCTTGCGCCTTTTTTCTGTAGAGCAACTAAAGAGACAGCACTTGAGAGGCCCAGGGATAGGGCAAGCGTGCGGGGTGTATGCGTTAACCAAAGTCACGAACAAGAAAGGAACGATCCTACCTCAAACCTCAATCCCCTTTTATACAAATATAAAACTGACTACCCAATCAGCCATGCTCCCATTTTCACTTTCGCAAATATTTTGCCTCTTTGACCCGGTTTTCGAAATAAAAGCATAATAATTCGGCGAAAATGAGAATGCCAGCATGGCAGTTAGTAACAAAATCGAACTATTCTTCTGCTGCCTGATTGGTTGGAAATCCAATATAACAAAAGAAAAGAGTGGGCGTCGTGGAACACCCGGTACGAGCGAAGCTCTTAACGAGGGATAACTTGAAATAACAATACATACTTACAAAAAATAGAATGTAATTTTGTTTTGTTAATTTGTTTTCCCCATCGAAAATCGTTGTTGACGATAGTGCTATGTAATTTTTAAATTCGTTCATTTTAGTCGAAAAATATTGTTGCTGAATTTTCGAATTTGACTTTTTTTAGGAATTCAACACTGATTTTGGAACTACTATCAAACCATAGTATAAAACCAATTCCTAAGTAGCTAAAGAATAAGGGTTCCCAATAAGGTATTCGTTTATTTTAAGCGCACATATAACAAAATTAAGTAACATATTGTTGTCAAGGTCGTCGCATTCTTCTGCAGCATTTGAAGGTGTTGGAAGTCGTTCGGGACTACTCCCGATCCTATGATCTTTCTGGGACACCTGCTCATAACCATTGTGTTCTGGCCGATATAATTTGACCGGAATTCGTCCCTTCAAATACTGGGGCACGATAAAGTCGCTGTTTTGGTCACAGAAGTGGTCACTGATATGGTCACTGTTTTGGTCACTGTTTAGGTCACTGTTTTGGTCGCGGTTTTGGTTACTGTTTTGGTCACTGTATCGGTCACTGTTTCGGTCACTGTTTTGGTCACTGTTTTGGTCACTGTTTTGGTCACTGTTTCGGTCACTGTTTCGGTCACTGTTTTGGTCACTGTTTTGGTCATGGTTTTGGACGCTGTTTCGGTCACTGTTTTTGTCACCGCTAATCCACCACCATCCACTCACAACCCACCTACTAATATGGCTGTCTGTCTGCAAAGACGAAAGCTGCTGACTTTGCAAAGTCAATAGCGTAGCCAACTAAAAATTGCCCCCAGTCGACAGTCCGTAAAAGTGCTTCGGTCTTAAAATTATTCAAATGATTTGTGTGGTGCCATTTTATATTCCGTCCGTCTGTCCGTATGAACAAACAGATCTCAAAAATGGTAAGAGATAGAGGTTTGACATGTATGGGACAAATGCTTCTTATACCTGCAGGCAGATCAAGTTTATTTTAATTTTTTGGCATGCCAGCTCCCGTCCCCGCGATCTCAAAAAAACGTCATATCTCCCACAGTTTTATAGATATAAGGTTAGTTCATATTTAGTAATCAGGATTATTTATCGATCTGCCAAAGGAATTGTAAAGATCGGATGAACGAAAGTCGAGTTAGAAGAAAAACTAACAATTATGGGCAGCACCTGTCGCAACGGTGATGTACAACACTTCACAGGTACAGAGTATGTTATAGTCGGGCTTGACCAACTTTCTTTCCTGTTTTAACTTTACAGAGCCCATCGTAATTGTGGTCAGATAATTGTAACGCGACCAAAATCTCTAGCAAAATCGCTATTTCAGAAAATAGAGAAGCTTGAGAAATCCCTTTTTGAGAACAATAATTTCCTAAGTCTTGAGCCAAAAAATAATCTTATATTACTTTTAACAAATATATATAGTCAAATTTCGTCGGTTGCTGATCAATCACTGCTTAATGATGAATACAAGCTTATCTGAAAGCGCCGACGAAGTTGCAAGAAAAGAAATTTGGTGATAAAAACACATTTTTGTCAACAAATAAGCTGCTGGATTCCATTTACAAATTTCTTGCATATAAACATATTTGAAACCATGAAAACATTCTAAAGTGGTGGTCAGATTCCTCCACAAAGTTACCAGAATTTTATGAGGTTTCAAAACTTGTACTTTCTGTAAAATAATACGAAATGTAAAAATCGATTATAATTTTACCTTATATGTCAATCGACTGAGACTTTTATGTTGAATATAGTTTCTTGTTATTACAAAGGAAAAAAATGATTTGAACTTTTCTCAGAAATTACTTTTTCAAATTTAAACATTTTTTACTTATGCCGGTACGTAATGGTATACCGAAATAAAAAACTATGTACCGTATCGAAACCGAAAGCCGAAATAAATTAAAAACCTAAAATAGAACCTTTTATCGAAACATTAATTTCGGGTCGTACTGGTACCTGTACTGGAACCGATAATCCTTTCGGTATTAACTCCTGA
This sequence comes from Lordiphosa collinella, assembly GCA_018904265.1. Taxonomy (NCBI): domain Eukaryota; kingdom Metazoa; phylum Arthropoda; class Insecta; order Diptera; family Drosophilidae; genus Lordiphosa; species Lordiphosa collinella. The sequence goes on from JAEIFV010000366.1 coordinate 162,271, forward strand.
TTTAATTTCAAACTTTTTACTTACCTCTGCTAGGGATTGAACTTGGGGCCTTTGGACTTGACACGACTGGGATAACGCTTTAGCCGACTGCGCCATTGCACGCCTAGTTTGCTACTTATATTGAACTCAATCTAGCATCTGCCTAAAACTTGTAATTCTCAACATCGAATTCCGTAGAAATGAAACATTATTTTAAAATTAATTTATTCGCCATTGTTGACTTAACTTCGATAAAAATCAAAAGTGTCATTACTTTGAAATCAAAGATCCGCACTGTTGATTCAAATTGTAAATCATTTTGTTACTTTTAATTGGTAAAATCAAAAATAAAAGTTGTTGTTTCAAATAAAGTGTCAGCATTTGGAAATCAAAGGCACGCACTTCAGATTTTTATTAACTAACATTTTTGATTTTATTACGAAATCAGAAGCGGCATTGTTGACTTTAATTAAGATACAAATAGTTGATTTTAAATGACAGTTTCTTTGATTACACGATTAAATTATTAAAATCAAAAACAAAAAAAGAGTTATATCAACATTTTTATTCAAAGACAGAAGATGTTGGTTTAGAAACAATTTTTTTTTCTGAGTAAAAATTGTTTGGTCAAAATATAAACTAATTTTGGCTAAGCCTTTAATACATTTTTTTGCGTTTCTTACAATGTAAGAATGAGTATTCTTGGTTTGTTCGTTAATTTAGAACGTATGGAATATTTTTAAGAAAGTGGTCTGGTTTTAAGAACGGAAAAATCAAGAACAGACTCGGTAAAAAAGAATACGGTTTGTGCCATCTTTGAGATCGGCCTTTTTTTTGTGTGTACATTTGCACAACTGCATAATCCCTGCTTACCCGTTTTGAATGGGTACAGGGTATAAAAAGTGTAGCTGTGCTCCCATTTTCACCTTACTTTAGCTATTTGAGCACGTGAACACTTGAATTTTCAACACATACTCGTTCCTTTATATGCAAAATGGAAAATAAGTAAATGTGGCTACTAGATGAAGTCTACGAAATTTGAAATTTTTTAGTAATTTTAATTCGTAAAATTTTATTGGACTTTATCTAGTTACCTAGTTATCTAACTTTGTGTCGCACTCATATGTAAAAAGCATACCTGTTAAGTTGCCATTAGAATTACTAATCAATTAAATTATTTTTGGAAAATAGTCGTAGTGATTATATAGTTTGCTGGTGAAAAATTTATGATTATTTAATGATTACGATTAGAAATAATCAAAAATAATGGAAAATTACCATAAATTATTAAAAATAATTGAAAATAATCGAAAATAATGGAAAATAATCGTTTCCATTATTTTCCATTATTTTCCATTATTTCCATTATTTTCCATTATTTCCATTATTTTCCATTATTTCGACTATTTGAGACTATTTTGAGAGAAACAAATTATTTTCAACATCACATTTAATAACAATTAAATTAAACACAAACATTAAAAATATTCAGGGTTTGCCTTCATTAAAACTAATTTTTCGAATGAAAAATCAGACAATGATTGGCGCCTAGGGCTGTTTATAATACCAGCAAATGAAAACAGACGCTCTACAGGAGCCGAAGATGCATGCTAACGCAACCGATTTAAGTTCGAACTTTTCGGTTAGCCAATGGCACGTGTAACCAAGAAAGCTACGGCGGTTTCCTGACCAAATATCAGAAACTTTGCCGGTCTTCAGAGTTTCAGATGAACAGATAGATCAAGAATATATATATATATTATGGGGCCAGAGATGCTTACTTTCGCTTTTGTACACAACCATTATACTCTTTTTTCATAAAGTGCGCGGGTGGCTGCAAAAGCTTTGCACTTTTGTAAAGAAACATTGTTGTTATTAAATGTGATGTTGAAAATAATTTGTTTCTCTCAAAATAGTCTCAAATAGTCGAAATAATGGAAAATAATGGAAATAATGGAAAATAATGGAAATAATGGAAAATAATGGAAAATAATGGAAAATAATGGAAAATAATGGAAAATAATGGAAAATAATGGAAACGATTATTTTCCATTATTTTCCATTATTTTCAATTATTTTTAATAATTTATAATAATTTTCCATTATTTTTGATTATTTCTAATCGTAATCATTAAATAATTGTGTGAAACCGAAAATAATCGCAATTTAATCATTAATTCAACTTTTAAACAAAAATAATCTATTTAATAATGACTACAATTAATAATCATTATTTAACAGGTATGGTAAAAAAGTAAGTAAAATTAGCTTGTCAAGTTGACACTGCCCCAAAGGACCAAAGCCGAGCCTCTCTCAATCTCTTGGCTTGTGCGCTTCTAATTCTAGCACAAGAGAAAGGGACCTACAGTTTAACGCCTCATCCGAACGGCAGTTTGAGAAGCTTTTCATGGCTAGTTACTGCTAAAAGCTGGCGCCAACAGCAAAGAGGTGTGGCCGGGTGTAAAGTTTATTCAAAGAAAAAAACTTTTCATTAGATGTTCCGAGGCGGGATCGAACCTACGACCTCATGCTCAGCGGTAGCGCACACTAGCCGCTGAGCCACCCGGCCACACACATATGACGTAGGCAACATATGTGCTCATACAATTTGTATTCGAAATTCGTGAGTTTACATGTCCGAATCGTAAATGTAATGTGAAAATAGGATCATGGCTATATATTTCTGTCTCACGAAATAACATCCACTGCATAAACCCCTTCCTTTTTTGTCTTGGCCCAGTGTCTTCTTAAATAGGTGCTCGGGTACCTGTTTCTGCTTCATTGAGTGAGCCACTCAACCAACTTTCCTTCCTCCAGTTCTCTCTCCCTTTCATTCTCTCTTAGTTTTCTCTATGCCAGACATCTGACATTTCAATTATTCAAAAAAAAGTCAAGAGTCTCCTACGCCAAACACATGTTGGACCTTTTCCTTGCCTTGGCGACGTTTTGTGAGATTAATGCGCCAATTGTTTCCTTCATCATTTCCATTTTCCCGCCCGCACCGGAGCGGCTCTCAGCGTTCGATAATAATGCAATTACATTTTGAAAAATGATGTCTGACAGTTTTGAATTTGTCATGGTATTTATCAAAGTCATCTCAGAGAGCGCACACCATGTGCAGGCTGGCGGCAGAAAGAAAAAATTAACATGTCACTTTCAACGCAGGTAAATCAGTGTTTTTCCCCACCATTCTTATGGAGGAAGGATTTACATTTAAGGTTAACTTTTCATATCGAAGCGACAAAAGACTTATTAATAGCTCTATTAATTCTGCGATAAAAAAGGGAGATGTTTTCTTTAATTCAGTTGTAGGCTCGTTTGCCATAAAGGATTGTGTCCGATGAAGCGGGTCATTCGACAGAAATTAATGGGTCCTGAAATGACAAAAATTAAATTAGGAAACTTTCGTCACTAGAGTATTACTGCGGCAAAGCTTTTAATCAAAAATTGCTAGTATTTAAATTGTATTATTCAGCCACTTTGGCCAGCTTATGGCACACTCAAAAAAGTTCAGGAGACAAAAGACAGATAAAGTAAATAATGTTTTCATTATATTGATGCAATACATTTTTGGACATTGTTCCTGGTTTAATCAGATAAAATTTGTAAGACACATACTTAAAATGTTACATAAGTAACAAGCTAGCAATTTTTTCTGAGTGCATGCATATATCTTCATATATGCATTTTCAGAAAATATCCTCTTACTGTTCCATTGAAATTGATGCCGCCAATTAACAGGCGTTGAAAAACATTTCGACAAAATTGCATAAGCCTCAGGATATGCGCAGAGTGTATGGAGAGTACCAGTACCTCCATGCCACCACACCACACATATCACCACTCACACACATCCGACACAATCCAATGTTGATTACCACATAAAAATCGCTCCCCCAATTTTGATTGCCTCTCTGCGCGAAAATTATTCCTAAAAACCAACACACAAAAACAAATACAAATTCATTTGAGTGGATTTCGTCTCCTCCAACCCCACCTCTACCCCACTGGTTGCAGTGCATTTTATGCCTTGCCCCCGCTGGGCTAATGGGGACGCGCTGCCTACGTCAACGTCGACGCTGAACTGTGGACTGTGTGTGATGATTGTCCTGCAATTTGTGTCCTTTTTGGCTGCATGTGCAATGCGCAATGTGCGTGTTGGAAATTGTCGTTCTTATTGCCTTTTTCAAAAATTATTTCGCGTTAATGGCAATTACCACTTATGTCCTGCCACTGCAACTGGCTTTCATCCTTGTGCGGCAGCAAATGCAATTCGAAATTAGTTTTAAAGAAATGATTTCCCAGTTAATTTATGTTAAGTGTCGTTAAGTGAAAATTGTGTTTGGAAATTAGCCAAAGTGGGAGTGTGGGCGTGGTTTTATGGAACTTAATTAGCTGCCGGATTGGTGTTTGATGTCTGCAGAAAGTTTTTTTTTTTTGGGAGTTTTCCGAAAGCACATATAAAGTACCCGTCCCAAGCGAAGAATTTGATATTATTGACAATAACCACGTGTACCTGAATTGTTATTCTACGAAATTTCTATACCTTTTCAGCTATCACTAAAACGAGCTTAATAAAATCGAGAAAGTAAAGCTACCTTTGTCTGTGCCGAAGTTTAAAAACACTTGAAACGTTTAATTATATTAGCTTTATGTCTTGTGTCATCGGGATATTAAATAAAAAACTAATTAACAAAAATTTGTATGGCAGCTACAAGAAATGACCATCCGATTTTCGCGGTTCCCACATATCTGCAGTGTGCAGCTTCAATATGACCCTGTGCAAAATTTCAGATCGATAGCTTCAAAACTAGTTTGCGTAGAAACTGACAGACGGACGGACGGACAGACGCACGGACAAAGCTCAATCGACTTAGCTCGTCATGCTAATCAATAATATATAAATTTTAAGTGGTCGGAGATGATTCCTTTTATGCTCGTCATGCTGATCAAGAATATATATACTTTATGTGGTCGAAGATGCTTTCTTCTATACGTTACAAACATCCGGACAATTATATAATACCCTCTGCAAGGTTATACAAAATATTCTAGAGCGATTCCCCACGAGTATCGGAAGTTTTGGTCCACAGATGTTCCTTGTATGCGTAACAAACATATGAACAATTTTAATTTATCTTCAGAAAGGGGTATTTACAGCACTTATTACTAATACTGCAATGTGTTAAAAAGAGGAAGTTCGCTGCGATTCTGCGGTAAGGCCGTATGCAAGGCTTTACAAGACCCCCAGTATACCCTTTTTACTCTACGATTAACGGATATAACAACCTTTTCTTTTAGTTAAAATCGTTCTTAAAAGTAAAGTAAAATGGCTTGTCAAGTTGACACAGCCCCAAAGGGCCAAAGCCGAGCTTATCTCAATCCCTTGGCTTGTGCGCTTCTAATTTTCGCACAAGAGAAAGGGACCTACAGTTTATCGCCGAATCCGAGAGCGGCCGTTTGAGAAGCATTTCACGGCTAATTATTACAAAGCTGGCGAAAACAGCAGAGAGGGAGGGGTGACCGGGTACAGTTTATTCAAGGAAAAAACTTTCATTAGACACTAGCCGCTGAGCCACCCGGCCACTTAAAAATCGTTCTTTGCTTGCTCAAAAAGGAACAAAAGTCCGAAAGATACTTTTTTCTGAGAATAGAACTGAGAATAAATAGGGATAGATTTTAGCTTAAAAACGGGACTGATTTAAGAGCACAACAGGATCGATTTGTGCAGGACGGAATGGCTTTGAGAGACGGCTGCTGAAATAACAGTCGCTTGGCAAAACAAATCCCTGACGAAAGACGTTGGTGAGTCTGTAAGGTCAACCAGACTCCTTTGTGGTGTTGGTTGCTTCTGCTTAAAGTTATGTGAAAGCATAATATGAGCTCGAGCAGGCTAAAACTGCAGGCTTAGTTCTAATTTTGTTATTAGTTGGTTGGATTTTTGAAACACTTTTGCGAAAAAAAATTTCCGCATAGAATTGGATATTGGCGAATTCGGAACCTCAACTCAGTCAAGCTTAGACTGTACTAAAAATGTGTCTTTTACCAGTTTGCTCAACCTTAGACTGGCTGCTATATGCTCCGGTTTTATACTCTGTTCCCATCAAAAATGGGAAAAGGGGGATGATGAAGTTGAGCAAAAGTATGTATCAGATAGACGGAAGCATTTGCGGCCCTATAAAGTATATATATTCTTGATCAGTATCAACAGCCGAGTCGATTTAGCCATGTCCGTCTGTCCGTCCGTCTGTCTGTCCGTATGAAAGCGTCGATCTCAGAGACTATAAGAGATAGAGCCCCAAATTTTTTATGTAGTTAGTGTTATACCAGTTTCAAATCAAGTTTGTTTCAAATTTGGAGAATTCATCCCCCTCCCCCTTTAAACGCAAAAACTGTCAGAACCACAATTTTTATGTTAGACCCTCGAGACTTCATATATATATCAAGGAATGCCTAATATATATCTATTCTGAAAAGATCAATAAGATCGGACAAAAAACAATTCAATTTTCCTTGTAGGAGAGAGGGGGGTTTTGAGCGAATGGTAGAGTGTGTGAGTGTATCCGTAAGTGTGTGTATATGTGTATGAAAACAAAAGAAGTCAAGGGAGCAGGGTATTTTGTAGTCGGGGCACTGACTACAGCTCTTTTACTTGTTTAACCGATAATCTTAAAGCATTTAAAATCGATAAGCTGTAGGGCAGGTTTTGGAATGTGTGTTTTTGGTTTGGAACAGGTTCAGAAAACTTTTCACACTAGTTTCTGGCTAAAGGTTCTTTTCGCAGTCAAAATAAGTGGCCTTTTCGAATCATGCTATGCATGTTAGTCTTACACACAAAGCAGGCTTTCAAAAAAAGGAGGGGCAGCTTTCTAAATATTACTTTAATATTCCTTTAATGATACATTTAGCATTAAATAATTAAATAAATATGTTTTCGTTATGAAATGAGAAACAATCTTCAGAACAATGTCGAAAAAATTAAAGCATACATGAAAACATAAATTTTCCTATGCAAAATCTATGATTTCGCATTATAGTTGATTGCCTAGATTTGCCTTTTTAAGTTCCAGGGATCGAAATAGGAATAGGAATGACCAGGTGCTACTGCAAATTTTTACTATTGGAAACAAATTATTATTTAGAAAAAAACATAGTTTGGGATTGGCCTTTTAATAGATCTGTCCTACCCCTTACAATCACATGCGGTATTAAAAAGCATTCAGCAGGTAAGTCCGATTTCCGATTACTGCTGAATAACACTGATTGATAAGTTTAAAAAATAAAAAAAATACATTACAACTATATTTTATGTACGTTTCTCAGTTCACTTTCATTTATCGGAGTAAACAGTTGGCCGTACGATCGGTTAATGTTCTCACCAATCATACCATTTGAATGATACCATCTAAGCAATCATGATTGTCAAATATATCAATCGCAATCGGCAATCACTGTATTCAGCAGGTAAAATCGGTAATCATAAATCAGTAATCGGAAATCGGATTTCTCTGCTGAATACGCCCAATGATCTCATCCATACAGGGCAGTAATCATAAAGAACAGGAGCCAAAGCTTAACCCCTTTCCTACCCTTCACCCCCCTTTTTATATAAAATTTTGTTGGAGGTACCTTCAAGTAGGTAAGCATTAAAGGGAAAAATTGAAAAAAAACGACGACAATGACAAACCAAACGCAAAAACGGCAGGAGGTAACAACAGAATCGACTGAAACTGAAATGCAGCGAAGTGAAGCGTAAGAAAAACCGAAATTTTCGTCTATTTCGATGGCAATAATTCAAAATATGAAGACGGCTCGATAGTCATAAATCTGTCAAAAATCCATTTCTTCCATTTACCAAAAACAGCTTGGCATGGCGTTTCCTTTCTTGTATAGTTGTGTGTGTGTGTGTGTGTATGTGCTTGCTAAGCGTATCTTTCAGCTACATGAACTGGCACTTCAAAAAAGAAAAAAAACTCAAAGAAATACTGTGTGGCAGGAGCTGAGACGGCCTTTGGGTTGTGTTACTCGAGAGTTGCACCACTCGTGGCAGCAGCAGCAGCCATTGTTGTGTCTGCCGTTTCCAAAACTGAAAGTGAGGCAAAAGTATCACTTCAACCCCCTTGCTGGCTTCTAAGTATGTCGGCGGCCCCAAACAAGATCGAGATGATGGAAAGCAGCCATCGCACCATATTTCAGTCAATTAGAACTGTCATAATTCATTCTTTGGAGTTATTTAGTTGGGTTCTTTTCATTTCGGTTCGCCTTCGCTCTCCGGCATATCAGAGTGAGATCCAGAGCCAATATGGCCGTATGCTTCTTTTCTATATGGGTAAATAATTTATGGTTTCGCTTATGATGAGTTCCAGAAAATTAAACAATTTTCATCTTGCTTATTTCAAAATAAAATTGTTCGTTTTGTACATATGTTCGTTCATTCGATTGCTCGTTCGTTGTGAGGGGTGCGCTGTAAAATTTTTGAATTATTTAATTTGTAGTCTCTCAAGTAGGTGTGGAACTACTTGTAATTGGACCATAGAGAACAAATCGTACACATTTTGGGCTTAAATTGATTTTGATATTTAAAAAAAAATGTAAGTTCTCGGTTTAATTATCGGAGGTGACACGGAAATCTCTAGCAATTTTCGTATAAACGCCAGTAAAAACTTGCCTTTGTATGAAAAGTGTTTCCAAAATGCTACGCTACTAGATAAGTTGAGAAAAGTTGAGCGAATTGAAACCGACTGCTTAATGCCAAGTAGATTTAGATATGGGTCAAATCGATCAACATTCACCATCGATCTAGCTGGAGATACAATGTCACTTACTATAAAGGTCACGACAAAATTTAAATGTCAAGTTTATACGAATCTGATTTGTGTCACCCCCGTATAAGTTTTTGATATTTAGTCACTTATTGGTTGAAGCATCTGATAACATTCCAACTATTTTAATTTCTCATTTCAAAAAATTTGCTTAAGAACGAACAAGAAAGAAAGTCGGTCAAGCCCGACTATAACATATCTGTACCTGTGAAGTCTGCCCATCACCTTTGCGCGGTGCAGCCCATAATAGTTTGTTTTCCTCATAACTCGACAACGTTTATCCCTTTGGCGGTTCGATAAATAATCCTGATTACTAAATAAGTAAAGGAACGACTTGGTCTATAAAACTGTGGGAGATATGTTTTTATTTGCGGGGGCGGGAGGGGCGTGGCAAAATTGAAAATAAACTTGATCTGCCTGCAAGTATAAGAAGCTTTTGTCCCATACATGTCAAACCTCTATCTCTTGCCATCTCTGAGATCTGTTTGTTCATACGGACAGACTGACAGACGGACGGACAGGCGGACATGGCTGTTGATGCTGATGAAGAATATATAAACTTTATAGGGTCGGAGATGCTTCCTTCTGCCTGTTACATACTTTTGCACAAACTTAATATATTCTGTATACCTTTGGTACTGAGCATAAAAATTAAGTGTAAAATAAAGCTTCAAGTACAAAAAACGGATTATATCAAAATTTAAGTATATTTGATATCTGCTAAAGAAATTGTGCAGATCAGGGAATCAAACCGAATTGTATGTCGGTTCCGTTTCTGAATTTGGCACGTGCTGAAGCTTATGTTTCGATAAAAGTTTAGTTTTGGTTTAAATTTATTTTGGTTCCAAGTTATGAATTCTAATGTTAAATCAAGATTTATATTTCGGCGTACTGTTACGTACCGGTATGTACCAGTAAAATTTAAAGTAAGAGCGTTTATTGTTTTTTCATCCATCATTTTTTTTTGCGGACCGGGACCACCAAGAAGACCTTATTAGTGATGCCGTTGAACTGTTTTTTATGAAAGTACTAAACTAATTGCATTTTTTAGAAAAACTTTTACATAACCGGTAACCTTTACTAACTATTGGCGGCAGCTGTGAAGTAACTAGCCATGAAGAAAGTTCGCTGAAAATTTGCCTTCGGAGTCGGCGTTAAAATGACAAACTGAGAAAATCTCGTCTTAAAGAACAGCTTACCTGTTATTGTACTCCTGACATAGGAAAGCAGCTAATAATTTGCACTCAATGGGCAACAACTATTAAAGATAGAACCGGGGGTGTGCAAACAACTAATAAACTCGTGTCGGCAAGAACTTGATAGTTTGAAAATCAAAAATGTCGTAAATAAATCACATGTGGCTCTTGTGGAAAGCTTATTTGGGGGTCACATCAAGTTTGAGTATCGACCTCAAGTCAATCTTAGCCATTTTTGAAGCTAACCTTTTTGGACTACATTCAATATTTAATCTGGGGCATTTTTTCACCAATAACGGCTTGGTGAAGATAGATCAAATGAAGTACTAATATAATCATGATGAGTTTGAATAAAAGCTAAAATCGTATAAATAGAAATAGGTCGAGCCTATGTAACTGAGACAAGTATTCCGCTATTGAAATCCGGGATTGACTGACTTCTAAAATCGTTAAGAATTCATTTTTAAGGATTATGTTTTTGTGTGTAACTCTCAGATATTCCCATGAAGTTGCATTGGACTTAAAGTAGTTCTGCCTGTTTAATTGGAATTCATTTGAAATAATGTAAGAATGAACGCTCTTGAAAATACCACTTTTCGTTCTTCAATTTTCAAGAATTTTGCTCTTGATATTGGATAAATTTGTTCTCAGTTTTGTCTTTTAGGCGAGGGGAGTGAGGTAAAAAAAACTAGAGACAGGAGCGCAAGCGCATTTGACAGGAAAATAATGCTACTGCTTTTTGACATTGTGCGTTCCTCAACTAAGGTCCATATCAAAATTATAAGACACTTTTATAACTTGCGTTTCCTCCCTCGCAAAATCTTTCTGAACTGGAATATAATAGAAACAAATATGACGAACGAAAGAAAAAACAATGAAAATTTACCGTTGGTTGCGATTTTTATCATTGCTTGGAAAAGTGCCGTTAATTTTGCATTCAAGTCATAGAAATTTGCTAGCTTGCAGCTGTATCAGAAATGTAAGACACATAACGAAAACTAAGGCCACACTGTTAAAATCAACTCCACTTGTAATTTTTTTTTCTTCACGATTGTAATTTAAGCAATTTGAAATAAAATGGGTCGATCAACACTGGTTTGCGAGAAAGAAAAGGGCTTAATTATGGGCTTTTCAAAGTCCGGCTTGAATATAAGCCAATTATCACGTGAAATCGGTCGCAGTCGCACAGTTATTGCCAATTTTTTGAAGAATCCTGAATACGCAAAAAACGTAGTACTGGACGAAAACCAGTGTTAAATGACCGTAGCAAGCGGCGCATTATTAACAATGCGAGCAATTCAACCGCCTCATGCTTCCAACTTGCTGCACTCAGCGCAAAAAATGTGTCCACTATGACGGTCTGGAGACTCTTAAATAAATCTGATCACAATGTGAGAGGTGTACTCAAAAAAAATTCCTCATTTGACAACCCGCCACAAAGCAGCTCGGTTCGAATTTGCACTAGAAAACTAGTCAACAAACTGAGCCTCGGTAATTAATGTCGCATTGTTAGTTTTCATATTTCTAATCAATTTTATTTTGTTTAGGTAATTCTTTCGGATGAAAAAAGTTTCATCTAGATGGTCCAGATGGATTTTGTCATTACTGGCGTGATTTAAGAAAGGAGCCCCTTTACTTTTCGAAAAGAAATTTTGGTGGCGGCTCAGCAATGGTATGGAGAGCATTCAATAAGTTTGGAAAGCTGGATTTGCAATTTACGAGCTCCAGAATGAATAGTGTAGACTAAAAAATAGTTTTCTCCCATATTTAAATGAAAACCGGGATACTCCCTTTATTTTCATGCAAGACAATGCCCGAAATCACACTAGTCGGGTCACAAAAGCTTTTTACAAAGAGTGTTCGGTCGAATTATTGAAATGGCCAGCATGCTCATCAGACTTAAATCCAATTGAAAATATTTGGGGAATCCTCGCAAGACGTGTCTACAAGAAAAACACAAGCTACGACATTGTTAGCAACCTTAAAAGTGCGTTTTTAAGAGAATGGAACCTCCGTGAACCGCAGTAATTTGGGAATGTGATAGATTCAATGAAGAAAAGAATTTTTGATGTTGGAAAATGTGGGGATCGACAATTAATGCCTAAATTAGTGATTTGAATTAATTTAAATTTTATTTCTTTTTATTCCTATAGACTTTAAGTGTTAAAACTACACTCATAAAAAAAAGTCCCAGATTAACCCTTAAAATTAGAAATTCGCCTTTGAAATCCGTCCTAAGGCGACTCACCCTAAAATTTAGAAAAAATAATTTCTAAAAGCTTTTCTTAACCAAAGGCCTACTTTTCGTAGAACTAGAAACTCTTTCTGAATCAGAGAAACTACTTTCTTAAAATAAGAAATTTTTTTTCTAATATAGAGACAAATGTTTCTTAATAATAGAAAGGTATTTGCTTAAAAGCAGCAAAAATTGTTTAAGACCACCGGTTCAGGTCCACCACCGGGTTCAGGTCCACCACCGGGTCCAGGTCCACCCCAATGGCAACCTCCTGGGTCCACGTCTACCACCGGTTCAGGTCCAAATCCACCACCGGTCCAGGTCCCAAGTCCACCACCAGCCCTGCTCCTGGTCCGCTTTGTTCGAACAACATCCCAGCTGCTTTGATTAATTTTTATTAAATAAATAAAAATTTTCAGGGACTGACTGGGATTAGAACCCAAGACCTTTGTCGCGCGCAACGACGGCGGCCGCTTAGACGGTTAGGCTATTTCACAGCGTTGAAGTGGTACGTCTGAATGGGCTACTTATATTTTTGCACTGGAGCAAAAATTTCTGAAATCTAACGCCTTTTTTTTAAAAAGCAATGGCTACTGTCGCCATATTTTCAAGAAAATTAGTTCCAGAAAACTTTTCTGTTTTTAAGAAATTACAGTAGTCTCTTTAAGAGCTACTATTTTCTAAAATTAAAGGTTAATTTTGCCCTATTTTTAAGAAAAAGACTTTAGAAAAATGCGCCCTAATAATCAGAAAAATCTGGCCTTTTCTTGTTTTTAGAAAAGTATTTTCTAAAAATTTTTTATGGCATATTTTTCTTATTTTCAGAAAACTTTTTCTGTTTATTAGAAAATTTTCTAAATACCAGGGCAAATTTTAAAATAGGGCGATTTTCTAAAATTCAGGGCGAATTTTTTTCTGAGTGTATAACAATTAATTTGCAATAAAATAAATTTAAACAAAAAAGGAAAAACAACAGGTTTTAAAAATGTTGTTTGATTTAAATATAGGCACCCTTACTTTCAACTGCTTCAACTTCATTCTGGAAATTGCTGTTCAGTTTGAAGTTTTTGCCATCTACAAGCCAGGTGAACTTCGATTTCTATTTCGGATTACCGGTACCATTACATTTATATAATTTAAATCAGGGGTGCCCAGAACGAGCTAACCAGCGCGTAAAAACCAATACACATACACCAAATATATTTCAGGCAATAACAACAAAATGAGATTGAGAGGGAGAACCGATTTTTGACTTTTGTGTGTGTGTGCTCGCGTTCGGCCGCGTTCATAAGCATTTTGTTTTTGTGTTCAAGTTTGCGAGAGTCATCGGAGAGAGGGGAGAATAGAGACACACATGAAGTTGTTGTTGCAGGTCAGAGCGCGGCAACAACAAAACATAGAGCACGCATAAGATTTGTTTTTGGTTTTTGCTGGCCTTATGGCTCGCGCAAAATGTATACGCGCAGGCTATCCCTTTGCGTAGAACAACAACACGCGCGTGTCTCGCGTAATGGGCATGGGCGCCCCTGCTTTAAATCACTCGAAAAACTAGATTGTTACAGATAAAGTCCCGTTAAAAGTTCCACAAATAAGAGTTTTAGTCAAACAATTCGTAACGTTTGTGGACAAAAATTTTGTATCCGTATCTTCGGTTCGGTTTGTTTTGATTTTTCCGATTCCAAATAATTTGATTATTGACAAAATTTGAGTATTGACAAATCCAACTGAGAGAAACTACAGGGTGGTCCATTTAAAAATTGGAATTTAATTTTGCAATAAAAAAAAGGTCTCGATTTTTTTAAAGGTTGAACATTTATTGGAAAGGTTGGTTTATGTCATTTGATTATGAAAAACAATTTCGGTCAAATGACCACCACGGCTGACTTGACATCCACCCAATTTTTGAGAACATTTTCTATTGTTTTGGCTCGTATGTCAGCAATAGCAACTCGAATCTCGTTCTTCAACTCATCATTGCTTCTGGATTGCTTGCTGACATTTTCCCTTGACCTCTCCCCCAAAGGTAATAGTCTAACGGTGTCAGATCACAGCTCACAGATCACATATTTGCTCATTGTTCGATTTTCGAAGATAGGGCGCAGAAGATCGATTGTGGTGGGCGCTGTGTGGCACGTAGCGCCGTCTTGTTGAAACCATATATCGTCCTAGTCTTCCGCTTCAATTTCCTCGAAGAACCAATCACTTAACATTGCGCGGTAGCGCGAGTTGACGTCGATGGTTGTTCACACACATTTTCAGCAACCGCAAATTTTCAAATTTCGCACAGTTTGAGTCGAGGACTCACCACTTTGGAAATATGTTTTTAATATTTCCCAACTTTCTTCAAGCGACTAGCGACCCATTTCGTAATTGTTATAGATTTTACTAAATATTAGTCGCTTTCCGAATGACATTTGACGTTTTTAAAGTCAAATTATAAATTGTTCAAATTCCAAAAAAAGAATGTCCATATTGACAGTCGGTTTTCATAACTAGTCCCCTATGGATACCTAAAAATCAAAGTTTCGATCAACCTGTGGTCACTTTTTTTTGCATGTCGGTTTACTCCGTTACATTCCGTTACCCAAAAATGCATTCACAAGCTCCCCTACAAATACCTTTCTCTTGCTACTTAATCAAGCGAAACGCTATCTCTATCTTTCTATGTTGTTACTCCTTCGTGACAATCGAATCACATCGATGCTTGTACAATTGTGTTGTACCAAATCGACTCCAATATGTATATACATCTAATCCCCTCGACTTTGATAAGCCCGAGGAATGTTGCTGAAATTAGTTTAAAATTTCCAGCAAGAAAAAAAAATTAAGTAGCGCTAAGAAATTAACCCGCAGGTCCTTTCGCTACGCGATAAAAACGATCTCATAAACAAAGCCAATTTGGAAGCGGAGCCCAGCCAGCCAGCACACAGAAGCAGCTACTTTAAATGAACAATTTTATTTTTATCCCGCAAACAAATCTTGCGAACGAATGTTTTACAATTGGCCATCGAGAGTCGCATACAGCCGGTGCTGCAGCTCCAGCAGCGTCCAGTCTCGGCGTATTTAAGCAACATTATTGCCAAATCGTGACCATAGTTCCATGAAACTGATATGAAGCAGCCGCCGCCGCCGTCGTCGTAGTCGTCGTACGCCTGCCACGCCTCCATCGCCTAAGCGGCCCCAAACGCTTGATGTGGCGCTGTAGGAGAACCGAATCAAAAAAATAAAAACAAGAATTTCATATTTTGCGGGCAAATGTGCCTTCCAATGTTTGCACATACAAATTAAATTAAGTGCAAAATGCTGGAGCGCCAACGTCATAACGGTGCTCGGACAGATGCATAGCGCTTCCTGGGCATCGCATGCTTAACCGGAAATCGATGAATCGATCGTAAATTGTGAAGCTTAGATGCGGCACTTGTAGATTTCTTGCTGTGTTCCTGCACTGAAAAAAACGCCAAATTTTATTTGACTTTCTTTTTATTTTAAATATGGAGCATTGCTAACTAACCTAAGCTGCGAATAGACCATTTTAATATTAAGTACCATCTAGCTAGATTTTCTAACAGTGTACCTGCTAAGCCATCGATTTGTGTTGATTTCAATTGCAATTTCCCCCTTTTAGTTTCTGGTAACCCTTCGGAGAAGCTTTGCTTGAACTTTTGCCAATCACAAAGATCGCTGTTTGCTCCCATATACAAATATGGCATGGAAGTGGCATAAACTAACCAAACGAAATTCGATTACTCCTGCAGTTGTTTGCAGTCACGCTTGTTCCCTGTCCTCGTCCTCATCCTCGTCGTTTTCGACCTGTAGCCTGCTCCCGTTGTTAATGTTGTCGCCGTCGTCGCGTCGCGTCGCATTCGCATCGTCACAGACGACGACATCACACATTTTGACCATTGCCAGTGGAGAATTTAGTGCAATCTCCTTGTCGTCTGCTACATACATATGCCCGTGGTCCATTCGCGACCCACCCCCCAAAAAGTGCACCATGTCTGATTTACGATGGCCTACGATTCTCCGGCCCGTCATTGGGCTTTGGCTTTGGCTTATGCCAGGTCAGTTCCATTATTTCTAGCCAATTCGCCATTGTTACAAATGCTAATTTGATATTTTGTATTTAAATGCACAAGCGGTAGGCAGGCAGCCAACCAGCCAGAAGCGAGCATAGAACTCGTGCGAGGCACAGTGAAAGGGTATATGTCGTTTTGAAGAGAAGTTTGTAACGCAAGGGAAGTTAGATCGAAATGAAAGCGATATGTTTCTTAAGAAGGTATTCCAAATTGTACACCAAAATAGGTGGAGCCTGTAGAAAGCTGCAGTTAAGAGCTCCGACTACACAATACCCTGTACGTTTGTGGAATTGATTGAAATGTTTTTCATTTACAACTGAAATCTTTCACTAGGCCTGATGAGACCTTCAGAGGTCGAATCATACCGGCCAATTAGTTTGCTTTCGGCGGTGTCGAAAATTTTTGACAGGTGCTTGCTTAATAGAATACCTGCATTGGATGAGCTCAACCAACGGATTCTGCCCTCCAAAGTAATGTTATCCTGGAAGGTACCTCAAGGGGAGTACGTCGTGGCACTAAACAGTCCACCCCCATCCCGATTTCCGGCGGAACAAATCGACATGCGTTTGATCGTGTGTGGCACGAAGGATTGCTGTGAGTCTTCTCCAACCACAGCTCTTTGATCGAGTTCTACCCCATTTTCAAGGTCACAGGGACCTCTAAGGACATACACATCGGACGAAGGACAAGTGGCGTCGGAACTAAAATAAGACTTCTTAGAATCTTTCTTTCCCAACTTCAAGACGTCGAATCTGAACCTGCGAAATACTTGCAGTTTTCACTGTAAATATAAACTTAATATTCCCCATTGTAAGTTGTATATCAACAACATTGCAGTGCCTTGTACTCTTAAATACCCTGCTCCCTTCAGTTCATGTGTTTTGTTTTACTGAACCCCCGCTAAAATAAACCAATAGTGTATTGTAATTTGTGTTAAAATAAGAAATTTTCTAAAATAAAAATTTTTATGAAAACTTGGTCTGGGTATGGTATACACCTACTCACATGCAATAATTCGTATTAGTTGATAAGAATATAATGGTTCTGGGGCTCAATGTTCTATTTCTTCATATTATTAAAAAGCCAATATGATAAAGTTGAAAATGACCATGTCGAAAATTTCAAGATGATATTTTGAACATATGAAATCAATATAAGATTACATTGATATTTATAATATCAATTGGACTAATAAAAATAATTAAGGAAACGGTATTTTTTACAAACATTATTTATGATTTTAAGAGTAAAAAACAACTAATTTATAATTTTTATTATATTTGTTTACCTTGCCGCCTTGACTGGGGATCGAACTAGAGGTGGAAAACTATCGATAGTCGTCACCATCGATAGTCGGCGATAGTTTTTTCAAACCATCGATAACTATCGATAGTTTTCGATGGTATGTTATTTTATACAAATTACAGTATAAATACAAAAATGTCTGAAAGTTCAAAAAACAAAAAAAATTATCTTACACGAAAACGATATATTTAACTAAACTTGCAGTTTAGTTAAACTGTTATGCGTCAGCATAATATGACCTCGAGCCAGCTAAAAACTGCAGGTTTACTTAGTATAAAGGTAGTAAAAACAGTCAAAACGATATATTTAGCAAATGGGACTTGTAATGACTAAAACGCGTTGTTTTTAAACAATACAATATGATTTTTTTTTTTTTTTTGCGATTTTCTCAAAACATGGATGCTCTTTGCTTACAACTAATTTAGTTGCAAAGCAAGCTGTACTAACCAACAGACACAATTTGGGTTTTTAAGTCAGATTAATCTATCTTCTCCGGAAACCAGCACCAAATGGTAAATATTTAATATTTTAGAAAAATTTGACCAAACCTTTAGGGGAAAGTTAACTTCGGCTCGGCCGAAGTTTTGTTACTCCTGCAGCTTCCATTGATAACAAAAAGTTTTTCTAAGACTACTTTTTGGACATAACTTTTCTATGGGATTTATACTATAAAGATGTCTGATTTCTATTAAACTTGGTGAAATCATGGAAAGGCATAATACACTGTTAATTGCGAAATTTGGAGGCGATGTCATTTAAGACAAAAAAGTTTTTCTAACTTGAACTTCTTTTTCGACCGATCATTCATACTGCAGCTATATGCTATAGTCATCCGATTTTGACCAATCTTTGTAGAAATGTGTCCAAAGTAAATAAAATAAGTGTATGCCAATGATAAGGACGTTTTCATTAAAAAAAAAAAGTTTTCTCACTAGAACTAGTTTTTCGACCGATCGTTCCTATGGGAGCTATATGCTATAGTCATCCGATTTCGACCAATCTTTGTAGAATTGTGTAAAAGTGTATAGATTAAGTGTATGCCAATGATAAGGACGTTTCCACTAAAAACAAAAAAGTTTTTCTCACTAGAACTAGTTTTTCGACCGATCGTTCCTATGGGAGCTATATGCTATAGTCATCCGATTTCGACCAATCTTTGTAGAATTGTGTAAAAGTATATAAAATAAGTGTATGCCAATGATAAGGACGTTTTCATTAAAAACAAAAAAGTTTTTCTCACTAGAACTAGTTTTTCGACCGATCGTTCCTATGGCAGCTATATGCTATAGTCATCCGATTTCGACCAAACTTAGTGAAATCATGGGAAAGGATAGTAAACTAAGAAATACGTACTTTGGAGGCGTTTCCATTAAAAACAAAAAAGTTTTCTCTTTAAGACTTGTTTTTCAACCGATCGTTCCTATGGCAGCTATATGCTATAGTCATCCGATCCGGCCGGTTCCGACAAATGTGCAGCGTATTTGTACCAAAAGACTTTGTGCAAAGTTTGGTGAGGATAGCTTTAAAACTGACGGAGGAGATAGCATAGAAACAGACGGACAGACGGACAGACGGACAAGGCTAAATCAACTCAGCTCGTCGTGCTGATCAAGAATATATATACTTTATGTGGTCGGAGATGCTTCCTTCTATGCGTTACAAACATCCGGACAATTTTATAATACCTCTGCAAGGGTATAAAAATCAATACAAAATAGTGTCAGCCTGATACTAGATAGTATCAATTTGATATTTTCAAAATATCATTTTACTACTTTCGAAAGTATCAACTTGATACTTGGAGTGATAATGCAAATAAAGAATTGAAACTCAATAGTTTCAAACTGATGACTAAATAGTGTCATTTGATGACTACTTTTTTTTGGGTGTGGAATGAAATTCGAGCACCGAAAAACCTGGAAAACGATACTGTTAACTTGCAGTTTTTACTGGCTCGTGGTCTTGTTCTGCTATTAGCATAACTTTAAACAGAGCACGCACCACAAGGAGGCTTCAGGTTGATCGGACGCGTTTCGCCGAGGGACCAAATTTTCTGGCTCAAGATCGCTGATGTGTGACGACTTGGTACCCTCATGAAACGAGTCCGATCGGCCTGAAACCTCATTTGTGGTGTGTTCGCCAACCATATATATTGACGGAGCCAGTGCCAACCAATGCACAGAGCGAGAGAGAATAATTGCATTTATTTGTTGCTTGCGCTCTCCGTTTCTTGGTTCCCCGCAGTTCCCTCGCCATCAAGTCGAGAACAATGGTGTTCTCGTATTCGGGAATATTTATTCTCGAAAGTTAGCCACTAAACAGAACCAACACGTTGGTTCATTTTAGCTACAAAAACCTTGCACTGTAGAAGCAATGAACCGAAGCAGTGCTTAATTCCAAGCCCTTTTATTCCTACTTACTTGAATAAATCAGAATTAGGAATACAAAAAGGCACCAATAATAGCAATGCAGCAAATGCACTCTCCTAGTATCTTTCGACTTATCGTCGATAACTGTCGATTATTGATTAACATCTAATTTTGGGCTTGAGGCGGGTTAAAACAAGAAGCTTAATTAAATACATTTTTGCAAGTCAATTTCTAAATTAGCTTCTCCTACATTCTAAAAAGACACTTAAGAATTGTTTCCTCTCCCAGCCCCTCTGTGTTATTCCTTTAACTTAAATGTCTAATCCAAACAAACCCAATTTTGTCTATTGTTTCCTTTTTCGTTAAAATTAACGCTAAAACTTTTTAATAAAAACCCGCATTGCCCTCTTACCAAACAAAACACACAAAGAAAACTTTCAAGTATTTTTCCTTCCCTGAAACTAGAGAGTGAAAGAGACGGCAAATACTGCGAGTCACACTCGCATACAGATGAACCTTTCCATTCCCTTTCCTTGTTTTCATTCCATCATGGCCGACGACCGACAAGCGACGGAACCCAGCGAAACGAACGAACGAACGCCTGTCAGCCTGTCAGTCAGTCAAGTCTTAGGGGGCAGGGCAATGGCCACGCAGGATGTGCGGGCTTTCACTCTATTTACCCACCACCGGGCTGGGTTTTGGCAAAGCATTTTCTTCCTATATTTCCTTGCTCGGCGACTCATAATTCTTTATATTTTGTGACACGAATAAATCACTCAATTGTATGAAATTAAACGCCAAAAGGACGAGACGAGTCGACTGAGTCGACGACTGCCAAAAGGGCAAACAAAATGGCAGCTTTGCAGGGCTGTTTCGCCGGGAATAAAATAGTGTGATTCGTGCGGCCGAATAAATTAGGAGATTGGACACAGATATCATAAAAATAATATCCTGTTCCCCCAGCGGGGCCTTGGCTGGCAGATCGTACTCGTAATTTTCACGAATAAATGTGCTCATTTGGCACATCAACGTGTGAAGGGTATTTAAGTAGGATGTCCCAAGTCAGGGGTTTGTATAGCCTAGCGAGTCAATTGGTATTATTGTAAAACGTAGACAAAATGTTCATACCAGGCTCTACTTATATGTAAGTCAGTCGAATCGAAAGTAAGCATAACTTAATTCAATTTTATGAAATTATATTCTGTGGCTGTAATAGAGCATTTGGATATCGTTTTGACAAAACAAATGATTGTACTTTTAGTCATTTTTCGGTGGTTGCTTCACGCTGTCTCTCCCTTTCCCTCTCACACTAAATGTACCATTTTGGTGTGGCCATCACATGGCATAATTTGATTTGTGATCTTTGATGGTAGATATGAATTATAGAATGTGCATGTGTTTGCCTGCCCAACTTCTCTGTCCATGTCCATCGTCATCAGCATTGACCGAGCTCGACCTCCTCCTCCTCCACCACTGCTGCTGTCGCTTTAGCAACCCTTAAGCGCATAAATTACTTTTATTACCTGTCAGGGGTATTTGTGCTTTCCCACTCTCTCTCTCTACCACTCTGTTGGCTCTCTCCTTTTTAGCTATATTTTAATTGCATATCGCGCAATAACTATTTGCACTCTCTGACAGCAAGATTGAAGATATTTATTAATATTAGATAGACAGCCAGACAGAACAGTTATCCCGAACCAAGTCGCATTATTCCGATTCCATTAATTCTATTTATGGCGCCATAGATGTTTAGATGATGTTTGGGTTATGGTTGTTGCTGTTGGTGAAAATAAAATTAATAAATGGGAAATTTAATAAAAATCTTAGAATTAGAAAGGGTTCACTTTGGTGAAATTTCTCTTAACGGACTCTAAGGTCAGTGAACCTTGGTTCAGGTTACAACTTTGCTTCTGGCTGATATGTAGTTTATTTGGCACATCAGAAAATGATAATGAGGGTAGCTCCTTTAAGACTTAATGTTGTTGTGACCTGATTATACTTGGCATGTGTTTGATTTTGAGCATAAGTTGTACTTAGTAGAGATGGAAGCGGACTTATTTATAGGTCATAGAACAGTTTTCAGTGAAATCGTAACTGCTCGTTTTCGAGATATCATTGAATTAGTTTTTCTAGTTAACAGAGAAAAAACTAATTATTTTGGAGAAATATTTTTTTAATGTAGTCTAGAATTCTAAACTCGAAAAAATAATTTTAAAATTTTTTATGGTCACTTTTTTATATATGAATTTTTCATATTTTTAATTGATACCCATCTTAAACCATATCTCAATTAAAAAAAGTTAGATATAGTTAACCAGACATAAATTGAGACTATTGAATTTCCGATAATAATTCTTAAATAGGTTTAATAAAGGTGATTTTAAGAGCTACAGGAAAGTTTAAAAAAAACACACAAAATTCTGAAAAATGCATAAAATTTTTTTTGAATCGATAGTACGGTCCATAAATTTAATGTTCGAAGATTATTTCATGCAAATGTTGACCGTGACTGCGCCTCAAATAGTCCATCCGCTTAGTCCAATTTTGGCATACTCTTTCCAAAATTTCGGCTGGTATCTCACAAATAAATGCTACAATGTTGTCTTCCAATGGGTCAATTGAAGCGGGCTTGTCTTATAGACATGAGCTTTAACATAGCCCACAAAAAATAGTCTAAAGGCGTTAAATCGCACGTTCTAGGCGGCCAATTGACCGGTCCCGAACATGATATAAAATGTTCACCAAACTCGCCTCTCAATAAGTCCATTGTTGCGCGTGCTGATTTTTTTTTTTTTTTTTTTTTTAAAAAAAGTTGGATATCATCTCACGGTAGCGCTCATCATTCACAGTTACGTTACGATTCCCATCATCTTTGAAGAAGTACGGTCCATTGTTCCCCCCACCCCTTAAACCCCACCAAATGTTGACTTTTCTGGATGCATTGGTAGCTCTTGCAATGCTTACTGGCTGATACTCACTCCAAAATCGAAAATTCTGCTTATTTTTTGAGCTAAAAATGAGCTTCGTCGCTGAACACAATTTTCGGTCAGTGATTTTTTTTATCTTGTTTTTTTTTTATTTTTTTTTCTCTTTTTTGTCTGTCCTCCCCCAACTTTTAATTTTTGTTCCATTCGTTGCACTAGCTTTTGGAAGGCTCCATTTGCGGCGCAGGGCCGGTTCGCGTTTGGGTCGCAAAAATCAATTTTTGATGTTCGATTTTTTGAGCAAATTTTTTTATTTCAATAAAGGGAACCCTAGATAGCCCAGAAAACTTTGGTTTTTTGAATTTGGTCAATTATTTCGGTTGTTACAGTGGTTCAAAGTTGAACAATTTTTTAAACTGCTGAATTTTTAATTTTTTTGGTTACAAATGTCAACTTTGTGAACCTATAAAAACCAAACGGTAATACCGATTTGAATTTGGTTGATTTTTTTGAAAAGATGCATTAATTCTTAATGTGAATACATTAATAAACTGTATTATTTCAAAGTAGAATGTTCCACATTCACGTTTTAGGTGTACACTATTTTTGGTTGAGTTTTCAAACTTTGATAGACCGGGAAACATCAATTTCACCCGATTTCAGTTGTTTCCGGAACATACGTCTTATATATTAGTCTATTTATTAATGTATTGTAAAAGTTGCAGCTGCCGAAACCTGCCGGATTAAACGTTACAGTGATATATGCGATTTAATATGTAGATAAATAATATTTGGGAAGAAGAAGAACAAAAAAGTGTTGCAGGTAAAATGATTTTATAGCGTATTTTGTGATTTACTGAGATAGGTAGCACATAATATAGGTAGTTACAATTGGCCTTTTCTGATTTTCCGCGTTAGAACTAGCAAGTGGGTGGATTTTTTACCTACCCTCGAGTGACCCTTTCAACAGGTACTAGCTATGAATGAAGTTGGTCATTGTCTTTTTGATTTCCAAGCCTAGACACAATCTCGCCGGGATCAGATGCATGGAATTCATGCTCAAGTTGGCATATACTCTTCCACGAAAAGGAGACGACCCTGATGACATTACCAACTCCAAAACAATGGAAAAAAGAAGGAAACAGGATATACAACAGAAGTTCTTGGCGGAGCTCGGGCTAAAAGTCGACTGTCCGAAGCAGGGCTATGGAAATACAAATGATGGAAATACATCCCGGAGATTCTTCAACGACGATGAGGCAACTGCTCAGATAACAGGAATTCATCTGGATGTCATCAAACGGTTTAAGATCATTCTCAATGTCTTAAGCTGCGGCGAAAATATTGATGCATGCAGATATGGAAAATATGCCAAGGAGACAAGAGATCTTTTACGTGCAAAGTACCCAGAGAAAAAACTTACTCCTACTGTTCATAAAATATTGGATCATGGTGAGAAGCTTATACAACAACAACTTTTATCGATGGGAGAGTTGTCAGAGGAAGCCCAAGAATCTAAAAACAAGGACTACAAAAGGTATAGATATGCGAACACGTGCAAAATATCTCGACATCAAGAAAACACAGACCTTTTCAACATGTTGTCGGCCTCCTCTGATCCTCGTATCTCATCTCTCAGACACATCAGGACACTCGCGGAATTAAACAACGAATATTCACCAGAAATATTAAGTCTATTAAGCACTAATGATATGAATACCTATACTGACAACATTTTAGAAGAAAATTAACCATTCCCAAGTTAGAACTAATTTTGTATGAAAATAAATTTTTTTAATAAGTACAAATTATCCTTTTATAAAATTTTGTTAATTTTTAATAGTATTACAACTTCATTTTTAATAAATCGGTTTTAAAAAATTAAAATACTTAGACTTTTTCATGCAATTTTTTCAGAGTATTAAACTATCAACTTTGGCAGCCGATCCTGAGTCCTCCTGTTAACCTACAAAGATGAACGTACGCTCATTTTAAAGCTACAGGAATTCTCTATCCTCGCCCCTTTGAAATTTTTCAAATATCTCTTTCCGTTAAAAAGTTACGATTTTTGCAACGCCAAATTCGCGAATCCGGCCACTGTGCGGCGACGAATCGATAATTGATGGTCATCATTAACATTGGCCGATACAGCTGCGATATTTTCTTCAGTTCGCACTCTACGTAAGCGTGTTGGTGGTTTAATGTCCAACAATGTAAATTTGGTGCGAAATTTAGTCACAATACCCCGAATAGCCGCTTCAGTGGGTCGACTAAACTGACCATAAAATGAAAGAAACGCGCGATGAATTTTCTTAACAGAGCACGCATTTTGATAATAAAATTCAATAACTTGCAAGCGTTGTTCGTTTGTAAGACGATTCATGGTTAAATTATAGACCAATCTGAAGATGTTTGACAGTGAAACAAAACACGAAACGTGCGTGAGCTGTTTAAACCAGTGTTGCACAAAAGATATTAATAGTTAAAAAATCACCCTTTTAGTTTTCCGATTTCTCCCCATTTTTTGTGTAATGTTGGAAATGATAAGAAACTAACTAATATATATTTTGTTGGAATTTCATTAAAAAAAAAAAATTTTTTTATTTTAACTTATTTTTTCCCCGGTTTATTTATATTCCACTTTTTTTTTATTGATCCGGTTTTAATAATAATATGTTGGTTTGTGGTATAAAAATTTAAAATGTAAAAATATGGAACGTTTTGATGCGTGTGTTAAACTAATTTTCCGTCCGATCGTTCCAATGACAGCTATATGCTATAGTCTAAATGTGCAGCGTATTTGTACCAAAAGAATTCGTGCAAAATTTGGTGAGGATTGCTTTAAAACTGACGGAGGAGATAGCTTAGAAACAAACGGGCGGACAGGGTTAAATCAAGTCAGTTCGTCATGCTCATAAAGAATAGAAATACTTTATGTGATCCTTCTAGCGTTACAAACATCCGGGCAATTTAATAAAAACCTTTGGAAGGGAATAAAATTACATCGGGAGGTCTTCCGAACAAATTTTGCTCACACACACAGCACACATATGCAAAACCGTAGGTCCGCATCGCAAAAATCCCCTTAAGTTCCTTTACCTGTATTTACTTGTGAATTCTAGTCTTCGGTAAAACCATCGAGTCTCTTCAGTTTCTTGCCAAATTTGGTCGAATTCGGATATGCGCATTTCCAATCTGTCGTATCGTAACATTTGTACGATTAAATGCTTTAAAAAATATGAAATACTTGGATTTTCAAAAAGTGATTTGTATATTATCGTAGCAATTAAGAAGCACTATATTCGAAACATAATGACTTTAATCGACCATAAATTCTTCCAGATATAAGCAATATTCAAAAAATCTTTTCACGATTTTTTTTTATTAGCATTAGTATCTGCCGTAACGTTACCTGTCGTAATGTTACTTAAATTTCCTGTTGTTGTTAAAATGATTATATAATATATATACGAATACCCTTCAAAAGATTTTAGACAGCAAAATTCAATCCAATCTAGTGGACCTTTTTTGAAAATAAGTGCAAAATGTGTACCCAAATGAGAAAAAATGATACCTGGGCAAATATGCTTTTGAAAATCTAGAAATGGATAGTGCATTATTATAAGATTGGCTTACGTTAGTGTATTTTAATTTTTGATTTCTTTTTTCACTATGAAAATATAATTGAACATAGCGTTTTTAAGTACCTTTTAAGTTTTTTGGTCTCGGTGGACATTTCTGTGGAAATTCCATATACGTTGTTGTATAAAAATGATTGAGTGAGACAGAATTAAATCGTTCGACATTTGTATTTGCAATCGACAGCGATACATCGATGTTTGTCGCAGTTTTACCGGACGCGCTACAACGAATGCAGAAATATTTAGTAATCAGAACTATTTATCGATTTGCCGAAAGGAGATTGGCGATCAAGCTTAAGTGCAAAAGAAAGTTCAGAGCAGCGACGAAACAGCATACTAACTGAGCATACTCTTTTGCTTGGCCGGCTTTCTTACTTGTCTCTAACGCATAGGGCAAGGTTGCTTCTTTACTGTTACTGAGACATGTGGCATGCATTTCATCATGCATGTTTCGACTATGATTTTGACAAGCTGTTAAAACAATCAGCATGTTGGCCAACTTGACGCAGCCTTAGCTTAAGTATTTCACTATAACTTCCAAGTAGCTTAACCGTTTTTTAAAAGTGATTGGTAAAATTTTAAATGCAGAACTCAGTGACTATGAATTTTGCACTTAAAAATGAATGCTTGTTTTAGGAAAACAAAATTTGAGTGTGGGCTGAAAATCACGGCAAAATTAGAAACAAATGTGTTCTCATCAGTCTATTGTCATAATTATGATTATAACCATTATTTTTTAGTCAAAGTGGTTGTTAGCCGCCTCAAGGTCTAGGATTGATTATAATTCAATATCCAACAGAAATTCAACTAAGAATACATATGAACAAGAACAGCAGCTTTGGTTGCGCAGACGGTACCGTTTCGGCTGCCGCCTTTGTCAGTACGCTTTCAATTGCTGTCTCACTATCAAGCTATTCGGAAATTCCTATTTCAACAACCAACCGGGAGAATTAAGACCTGAAAGTTGGAAGAGCGCAAAATTCCCTCTAGTTATTACATGCATTGACATTCAATGTATATTTGTTGTTGTGGCTACTGAGCCGGCTAACAACCACTTTGACTAAAATCAAATCAGGTCGCTAAAACCCATTTTCACATTATTTTTTGGTCAAAAAGGGATAAAAAATCTAAGTCTTCTGGGAGTTGCAGCGCAAATAAATTTTAGGTGAAACAAAATGCAAATATTTTAATGAAATTTTCAAGGGATCGAACTTTGGGGGGCCTGATTTTGTAGCCCTGATTATAATAATTTTTTGCTTCTGGGGTATCGGGAAGTTTATCTTAAACTAAGCGTTTTGGATATTTGAGATGGCATAAAATTTGAAGTTGCATCCAGCGGCTGATGTTGCTGCTCTTGCCGTCGACTGCAATCGCTTTGGCAAAAGGGGCGGGATGGCATTTTGGGGCAGACATTTGAGTGGTAGTGGCAGGCAGTGGCAAGTGAAGGAGCCAAAGCCAACAACAACAATGAGCAAAATCGAAACAGCCACGATAACAGCAACAACAACTGCAATTGAAAAGAAGCCAGAGGAGCTCAAGTGGCAGCGGCAGCCAGCGAATCAACAGCCACAGCCCCAGACCAGAGGAGGAACAATGAGAGACGTTGAGCAAAGGAGGAG
This sequence comes from Lordiphosa collinella, assembly GCA_018904265.1. Classification (NCBI taxonomy): domain Eukaryota; kingdom Metazoa; phylum Arthropoda; class Insecta; order Diptera; family Drosophilidae; genus Lordiphosa; species Lordiphosa collinella. Next base: position 190,438 of record JAEIFV010000366.1, read on the forward strand.
CAGACGAAAAAGTCAACGAAACGAGACAACAACTTCATGTGTATGGATTTTCTGTTCAGCTTCTTTTGCTTCTGCCTCAGCTTCCAGCTTCTTCTTCTCCATCGTCGTCGTCGCTTTTGATGGACAGAACAATGAGAAAAGGGGTGGAATCGTCGCACACACAGATACACTCGAAGTGTGCGAGTGTGTGTGAGATATGAATTTCGATTTGCATTTTACGACGAGGCACAAACAACAGCAAAACAGAATCGACAAAAATGTCGACCGAGGGCAACATAAAAATTGATGGATTCTCCTTCAACGCGTCCAACCACAACAACAGCAACGGCAAACGGCTACCAGAAGGCGGCAACAGGGGATGGAAGGAAGAAGCAGGGAGGAGTACGCTTAGCTTTCCAACTTGTTACAGCTTGGGACAACTGATTGGAACTACGCACTTAAAGCTTCTGAAATTGAAATAAAACAACCGAGTGTAACTTAAACTAAGTTTAATCGAGGAAGTATTTTTGATTTTTTTAAACTAAGTGGCAATTTTTCTTAGCTCTGAAAATAGGAAATATAATTTCTAATTTGATTTTTCTTCTATATTTGCGAGTCAACATTATACGAAGAAGAAAGCAAATACATGTAGATGGGACTTTCAAAATGGAAAATTGAGCCTTCAAACGAAAATCGCTCGACCATAGGCGAATAGGGAACATCAGATATCTTCGACTTAACCGCAATAGGCAACAAAACATGGCAGTGGAGTTATTAACTTTATTGACATCCCATTATTAGAAGTATGTCTAATATGTATAAAAAACAGACTAGCCAGTCTTTAATTGATTCTTCTTTGACAATATAATGGTAATGGCAACAAATAATTAGTCAGTAATTTCAGTGACCTCCTGTCCAAAGTTTAGCTTTCGATTCTATTGCCTTGTCCCTAATTGTATTTCAGGCCATTCGCTCCCTATTGCTCTGGAGTTTTGCAGTTTCAGCTTCTTTTTGTGCTCGTATACTGGTCGTGTCCATCTTCTTCTCTTTCCCTCTCTGTTTCTTTCTTTCTGTTGTGCCCTGTGTGAGTTTTGTTCGAGCAGCGCATTGAGCTGTCAACTTCATGTCTCAGCCACATTTCGTTTTCGGTTCTTGTTGTTGCTGCTGTTGCTGTGGCCGAGGTTGCTGCTGCTGGTGCCGGGCATTGTTGTTGATGGAATCTCTGGTAAGAGCAACACGACAGAGCAGCAGCAGCAGTCAACTACCAATCAGGTCGGTTGCTGGTTGCCTCTGTTGCCAAAGGATTTCACGTGCATCTCCCATACAAAAACACAAAATGGCAGACATCTTGCTCAAGTGCGTCCAACCTGTGTACGGGTATCTTTCTGTCTGTATCTCTCTCACTCTCACTGTTCACTGTAGTATATAATTGAGTCACTTGAATATGCAATTTTTCAAATGCACCACAAATGAAAAATCGACCATATCACAACATCGTTAAGGGTCCCAGAGCCCTGATATGATTTAATTACGTGTCTTCAAGCGTAATTAATCTTGCGCCTTTTTTCTGAAGAGCAACTAAAGAGACAGCACTTGAGAGGCCCAGGGATAGGGCAAGAGTGCGGGGTGTATGCGTTAACCAAAGTCACGAACAAGAAAGAAACGATCCTACCTCAAACCTCAATCCCCTTTGATCTAAATATAAAACTGACTACCCTATCAGCCATGCTCCCATTTTCACTTTCGCAAATGTTTGGCCTCTTTAACCCGGTTTTCGAAATACAAGCACATAATTTGGGAGAGAATGCGTGCAAAAACGACTACCTCCCGTTGGAACCCATATAACAAAAAACGCAGCCACGAACTGACAATACTTACAAAATATTTTGTTTTTTTAGAATATTTTAATTCTTTCTTTAGTGAAAAATTCGATTTCGATTGACTTTTTAGAATTCACACTGTTTTGAAACGCAACACTATTCCAACTTAGAACCGGGAACCTTTCGAGGGCCGGCTCACCTCATACCCCGTTTTTCAATTATAGCCTAGGTTCGCGGTCTATGGGTACTGTTGTACTAGCAACACAAAGCGACAACAATTTCAACTTAATTGTTAATGCTCAAGATAAAAATCTACAAAACTCAGTAAACACGGACAGGTTCATTGGGAACATAATATCAAGAGATCGCGTTTATCGTACAAATGGTTAAGGTGCCTCTAGAAGGGGTCAAACCTAAATCCTTGAATATCTTTAAAACCGAAAGGTAGAGTTTTATTAAAAACTAAATTTATGATGGCATAATAGGCCATTGTAGGTACCATTGATGGTAATCGTCAGCAAAAAAACCGCGAGATAGAGTACCATTTTAAGATTCACTCACGAACTACTCCATATAGGTCATAAAGTAGACGGAAAAATAGACAAAATTGCGTTTTCAGTTTCACCAACGAAGCCTTGGTTCACGGATTATGGGCATTTTTGTACAAGCAACTGCCTTAGAACAACATTGACCATTTAGGGTACTAGCAGCTTCACCAAAATTATGCAATTAATTCTTCATTGACAGCAAGAAAATGGATAATTTCATTAAAATATGTCCGTAGTGGACCTCCAATAAACCATAGTATCAAACTGTTTCCTTAGTAGCTTAAAAATAAGGGTTCCCAATTAGGTATTCGCTTATTTTAAGCGCAGATACAACAAAATTAAGTAATTTATTGTTGGCAAGGTCGTCGCATTCTTCTGCAGTATTTAAAGGTGTTGGAAGTTGTTCGGGACATCTCCCGATCCTACGATCTTTTTGGGACGCCATAGTGTTCTGGCCGATATAATTTGGCTGGAATTCGTCCCTTCAAAAGTGGTCACTGGTTTGGTCACTGTTTTGGTCACTGTTTTGCTCACTGTTTAGGTCACTGTTTTGGTTACTGTTTAGGTCACTGTTTTGGTCACTGTTTTGGACGCTGTTTCGGTCACCACTACCACCCACCCACTCACAACCCACCAACTAATATGGCTGTCTGTCTGCAAAGACGAATGCTGCTGACTTTGAAAAGTCAATAGCGTAGACAACTAAAAATCTGTCGCAAAAACAATCGTTTTCTGGAATTGCCCCCCAGTCGACCGTCCGTAAAAGAGCTTCGCTCTAGAAATTATTCAAATGGATTGTGTGGTGCAATTTTATATTCCGTCCGTCTGACCGTATGAACAAACATATCTCAGAGATGGTAAGAGATAGAGGTTTGACATGTAAGGGACAAATGCTTCTTAGGTATACCTGCAGGCAGATCAAGTTAATTTGTAATTTTTGCCATGCCAGCTCCCGCCCCCGCAAATTCAAAAAAACCTCATATCTCCTGCAGTTTTATAGATATAAGGTTGGTTCATATTTAATAATCAGGATTATTTATCGATTCGCCAAAGGAATTGTAAAGATCGGATGAACGATAGTCGAGTTATATGGAAAACAAACAATTATGGGCAGCACCGGTCGCAACCGTGATGGGCAGCACTTCACAGGTACAGAGTATATTAGAGTCGGGCTTGATGGGCAACTCTTCACAGGTACAGGGTATATTATAGTCGGGCATGACCGACTTTCTTACTTGTTTATATAAAAGCTTTTCGATAAATTCATCTGTTTTTCATCAAATTCGGCAAAATTGTGCCGAAGCAGATAATATTTCTATCTGGCCAATTTAAGACGCTACCATTGATTTTGATAATACCTTGTAGAGTTGTATGAAAGCATATAAAATAAGTACATTCCAATTTGAAGAAATTTCCTTTGAAAACAAACAAGTTTTTCTAGCGAAGAATTCTTTTCGGACCTTACTTTTCTATGGGAGTTTTACTACTCCGAATTCGACCAAACTAAGTCGATTAATGGAAAAGCTTAACAAACTAACAAGAACGAAATTTAAAGGAGTTTGCGTTGAGAACAAAAAGTTTTTCTTACTAAAACTAGGTTTACGACCGATCGTTCCTATGACAGTAAGACTTCGTGCAAAGTTTGGTAAAGATAGCTTTCACACTGACGAAAGAGATAGCATAGAAACAGACGGAGAATTGGAAGGACAGACGTAGCATGACTCAGCTCGTCAAGCTGATCAAGAATATATATACTTAAGGTGGTCGGAGATTCCTTCTATGCGTTTCAAACAACCGGACAATTTTATAATTCCCTCTGGAAGGGTGTAAAATATATTTAGGACACGTTTTCTAAATGTTTGTGGAGAGTGATGGGGAAGTTAGAGGGCCGGGAAGGGAGACACGACCCTCACACCACCAACACCTCCAATCTTTTTCAAAGCTGTGGTTTGATATTATTAACATTTACCTTGACTGGGTATTGATCCCGGGAGCTCGAAGACCTTAGCGCACATGACCATCAAGCGCTCGCGTACTAGTGCGACAAAATCATTGTTACGAATGTAGCCATAACCACTCATCTAGCAACAAGTCCTGAGGCCCAGTGGGAAGACGTCGAGGTAGTGGGTTCAAGTTCCCGTAGGGGCATACTAAAGTCGTGCAAATGTATGTAACAGGCAGAAGGAAGCATCTCCGACCCCATAAAGTATATATATTCTTGATCAGCATCAACAGCCGAGTCGATATAGCCATGCCCGTCTGTCTGTATTATCACCTAGATCTCGGAGACCTGAAGAGCTAGAGCCACCAAATTTTGTATGTAGACACCTATTGTCCCTACGCAGATCAAATTTTGCCACGCCTCCTCCCGCCCCACAATAAAAAATGTTGAAAAACTCCTACAATTTTGAAGATATCAAGCTCATATTTTGCAGTGTAGTGTATGTGCCCTATATCTACAATCTCTGAAATCTACAATCTCATAAAGATCGGATAATAAATAGCAAAGTTATAAATGTTATAAACAAATGTTGCTTACTTTTTGGCGCCACATGCTCTGTTTGTTTACATAATGTTGAAATGTTCTCATTAATGTTAATGCTCGTTCTAACATGTTAACTAACATTAACTGGTATTGAAGTCGGGCTGGACCGACTTTTACTTACGCTCTCGTTTTTTTAGATTTTAAGATTTAATCGTTGTTTAAATCTCTAAAACTATAGAAATCAATAAAATAACAATACTTTTTCTTATCTTATGTCTTGTTAACTAAAGATAAGAAGAAATTCATGACCAAATGATTAAAATCGCCAATGTCCGTATTTGTTTTTTGATCCATATGCTTTTCCATTTAAAAACAAAAGGTCTACACTTTTGATTTCAAAGTATTCCATTTTTGATTTCTAACATTTTTACGCTTCTGATTTTAAAGTAATACACTTTTGAAATTAATACTTTACACTGACCATTTAAATGAAAATATAAATAAAAAAAAAAATATTCCTCTTAATTAGCAGAATTCCCTAAGCCCCCTAGGATTTGAAAAGCTTGACCTTCTGAAAAACAACGAATTATATAAATGTATTTAATTTCAAACTTTTTACTTACCTCTGCTAGGGATTGAACTTGGGGCCTTTGGACTTGACACGATTGGGAAGACGCCTTAGCTGACTGCGCCATTGCACGCCCAGTTTGCTATTGAACTCAATCTAGCATCTGCCTAAAACTTTTAATTCTCAACATAAAAATCAAAATTGTCAGCACTTTGAAATGAAAGACCCGCACTGTTGATTCAAAATGTCAAACATTTTGTTGTTACTCGGTAAAAAACAATACAATTTGTGCTATCTTTTAGATCGGTCTATTTTTTGGGTGTACATTTGCACAACTGCATAATCCCTGCTTACCCCGTTTAAATGTGTACAGGGTATAAAAAGTGTAGCTGCGCTCCCATTTTTATACCCTTGCACTTTTATACCCTTGCATTGTGCGGATGTTAGTAACGCATTCAAGGAAGCATCTCCGACCACATAAAGCTTATATATTCTTGATCAGCATGACAAGCTGAGTTCATTTAGCCTTGTCCGTGTGTTTCTATGCTGTCTCCTCCGTCAGTTTTAAGGCTATCCTCACCAATTTTAGCACGAAGTCTTTTGGTACAAACACGCTGCACATTTGTCGGAACCGGCCGGATCGGATGAACATAGCATATAGCTGAGAAAAACTGTTTTGCTTTTAATGGAAACGCCTTCAAAATACGTATTTCTAAGCTTACTATCCTTTCCCATGATTTCACTAAGTTTGGTCGAAATTGGATGACTATAGCATCTAGCTGCCATAGGAACGATCGGTCGAAAAACTAGTTCTAGTGAGAAAATCTTTTTTGTTTTTAATGAAAACGTCCTTATCATTGGCATACACTTCTTTTATATACTTTTACACAATTCTACAAAGTTTGGTCGAAATCGGATGACTATAGCATATAGCTCCCATAGGAACGATCGGTCGAAAAACTAGTTCGAGTGTGGAAAAGTTTTTTGTTTTTAATGAAAACGTCCTTTTTATTGGCATATTCTTATTTTATATATTTTAACACATTTCTAAAAAGTTTTATCAAAATCGGCTGACTATAGCATATACATAGCTGCAATATGAATGAACGGTCGAAAAAAAAGTTCAAGTGAGAAAATCTTTTTTGTTTTAAATGGGATCGCCTCCAAATTTCGCTTTTTACAGTGTATTATGCTTTTCCATGATTTCACCAAGTTTGGTCGAAATCAGACTTCTGTATTGTATAAATCGCATAGAAAACTAAGGTCCAAAAAGTAGTCTTAGAAAAACTTCTTTGTTTTCAATGGAAGCTGCAAGGGTATACAAAAGAAGTTAACTTTCTTCTATTTTTACCTTACTTTTGCTCTTTGAGCACGTGAACATTTGAATTTTCAACACGTACTCGTTCCTTTATATGAAAAATGGAAAAATCTGTGGCTACTAGATGAAGTCTACGAAATTTGAAAATAGTTAACGAATTGAATTCGGCAACCCATTTTTTAATAATTTAAATTCCTAAAATTTTATTGGACTTTATCTAGTTTCCATAGAACTTTGTGTCCGAATCGTAGATGTAAGGTGAAAATAGGATCATGGATCTATATTTCTGTCTCACGAAATAACATTCACTGCATAAACCCCTTCCTTTTTTGCCTTGGCCCAGTCTCTTCTTAAATAGGTGCTCGGGTACCTGTTTCTGCTTCATTGAGTGAGCCACTCAACCAACTTTCCTTCCTCCAGCTCTCTCTCCCTTTCATTCGCTCTTAGTTTTCTCTATGCCAGACATCTGACATTTCAATTATTCAAAAAAAAGTCAAGAGTCTCCTACGCCAAACACATGTTGGACCTTTTCCTTGCCTTGGCGACGTTTTGTGAGATTAATGCGCCAATTGTTTCCTTCATCATTTCCATTTTCCCGCCCGCACCGGAGCGGCTCTCAGCGTTCGATAATAATGCAATTACATTTTGAAAAATGATGTCTGACAGTTTTGAATTTGTCATGGTATTTATCAAAGTCATCTCAGAGAGCGCACACCATGTGCAGGCTGGCGGCAGAAAGAAAAAATTAACATGTCACTTTCAACGCAGGTAAATCAGTGTTTTTTCCCCACCATTCTTATGGAGGAAGGATTTACATTTAAGGTTAACTTTTCATATCGAAGCGACAAAAGACTTATTAATAGCTCTATTAATTCTGCGATAAAAAAGGGAGATATTTTCTTTAATTCAGTTGTAGGCTCGTTTGCCATAAAGGATTGTGTCCGATGAAGCGGGTCATTCGACATAAATTAATGGGTCCTGAAATGACAAAAATTAAATTAAGAAACTTTCGTCACTAGAGTATTACTGCGGCAAAGCTTTTAATCAAAAATTGCTAGTATTTAAATTGTCTTATTCAGCCATCTTTGGCCAGCTTATGGCACACTCAAAAAAGTTCAGGAGACAGAAGACAGATAAAGTACATAACATTTTCATCATATTGATGCAATACATTTTTGGACATTGTTCCTGGTTTAATCAGATAAAATTTGTAAGAATCATACTTAAAATGTTAAGTAACAAGCAAGCATTTGTTTTGAGTGCATGCATATATCTTCATATTTGTATATTCAGAAAATATCCTCTTACTGTTCCATTGAAATTGATGCCGCCAATTAACAGGCGTTGAAAAACATTTCGACAAAATTGCATAAGCCTCAGGATATGCGCAGAGTGTATGGAGAGTACCAGTACCTCCATGCCACCACACCACACATATCACCACTCACACACATCCGACACAATCCAATGTTGATTACCACATAAAAATCGCTCCCCCAATTTTGATTGCCTCTCTGCGCGAAAATTATTCCTAAAAACCAACACACAAAAACAAATACAAATTCATTTGAGTGGATTTCGTCTCCTCCAACCCCACCTCTACCCCACTGGTTGCAGTGCATTTTATGCCTTGCCCCCGCTGGGCTAATGGGGACGCGCTGCCTACGTCAACGTCGACGCTCAACTGTGGACTGTGTGTGATGATTGTCCTGCAATTTGTGTCCTTTTTGGCTGCATGTGCAATGCGCAATGTGCGTGTTGGAAATTGTCGTTCTTATTGCCTTTTTCAAAAATTATTTCGCGTTAATGGCAATTACCACTTATGTCCTGCCACTGCAACTGGCTTTCATCCTTGTGCGGCAGCAAATGCAATTCGAAATTAGTTTTAAAGAAATGATTTCCCAGTTAATTTATGTTAAGTGTCGTTAAGTGAAAATTGTGTTTGGAAATTAGCCAAAGTGGGAGTGTGGGCGTGGTTTTATGGAACTTAATTAGCCGCCGGATTGGTGTTTGATGTCTGCAGAAAGTTTTTTTTTGGGAGTTTTCCAAAAGCACATATAAAGTACCCGTCCCAAGCGAAGAATTTGATATTATTGACAATAACCACGTGTACCTGAATTGTTATTCTACGAAATTTCTATACCTTTTCAGCTATCACCAAAACGAGCCTTAATAAAATCGAGAAAGTAAAGCTACCTTTGTCTCTCCCGAAGTTTAAAAACACTTGAAACGTTTAATTATATTAGCTTTATGTCTTGTGTCATCGGGATATTAAATAAAAAACTAATTAACAAAAATTTGTATGGCAGCTACAAGAAATGACCATCCGATTTTCGCGGTTCCCACATATCTGCAGTGTGCAGCTTCAATATGACCCTGTGCAAAATTTCAGATCGATAGCTTCAAAACTAGTTTGCGTAGAAACTGACAGACGGACGGACGGACAGACGCACGGACAAAGCTCAATCGACTTAGCTCGTCATGCTAATCAATAATATATAAACTTTAAGTGGTCGGAGATGATTCCTTTTATGCTCGTCATGCTGATCAAGAATATATATACTTTATGTGGTCGAAGATGCTTTCTTCTATACGTTACAAACATCCGGACAATTATATAATACCCTCTGCAAGGTTATACAAAATATTCTAGAGCGATTCCCCACGAGTATCGGAAGTTTTGGTCCACAGATGTTCCTTGTATGCGTAACAAACATATGAACAATTTTAATTTATCTTCAGAAAGGGGTATTTACAGCACTTATTACTAATACTGCAATGTGTTAAAAAGAGGAAGTTCGCTGCGATTCTGCGGTAAGGCCGTATGCAAGGCTTTACAAGACTCCCAGTATACCCTTTTTACTCTACGATTAACGGATATAACAACCTTTTCTTTTAGTTAAAATCGTTCTTAAAAGTAAAGTAAAATGGCTTGTCAAGTTGACACAGCCCCAAAGGGCCAAAGCCGAGCTTATCTCAATCCCTTGGCTTGTGCGCTTCTAATTTTCGCGCAAGAGAAAGGGACCTACAGTTTATCGCCGAATCCGAGCGGCCGTTTGAGAAGCATTTCATGGCTAATTATTACAAAGCTGGCGAAAACAGCAGAGAGGGAGGGGTGACCGGGTGTACAGTTTATTCAAGGAAAAAACTTTTCATTAGACACTAGCCGCTGAGCCACCCGGCCACTTAAAAATCGTTCTTTGCTTGCTCAAAAAGGAACAAAAAGTCCGAAAGATACTTTTTTCTGAGAATAGAACTGAGAATAAATAGGGATAGATTTTAGCTTAAAAACGGGACTGATTTAAGAGCACAACAGGATCGATTTGTGCAGGACGGAATGGCTTTGAGAGACGGCTGCTGAAATAACAGTCGCTTGGCAAAACAAATCCCTGACGAAAGACGTTGGTGAGCCTGTAAGGTCAACCAGACTCCTTTGTGGTGTTGGTTGCTTCTGCTTAAAGTTATGTGAAAGCATAATATGAGCTCGAGCAGGCTAAAACTGCAGGCTTAGTTCTAATTTTGTTATTAGTTGGTTGGATTTTTGAAACACTTTTGCGAAAAAAAATTTCCGCATAGAATTGGATATTGGCGAATTCGGAACCTCAACTCAGTCAAGCTTAGACTGTACTAAAAATGTGTCTTTTACCAGTTTGCTCAACCTTAGACTGGCTGCTATATGCTCCGGTTTTATACTCTGTTCCCATCAAAAATGGAAAGGGGGGATGATGAAGTTGAGCAAAAGTATGTATCAGATAGACGGAAGCATTTGCGGCCCTATAAAGTATATATATTCTTGATCAGTATCAACAGCCGAGTCGATTTAGCCATGTCCGTCTGTCCGTCCGTCTGTCTGTCCGTATGAAAGCGTCGATCTCAGAGACTATAAGAGATAGAGCCCCAAATTTTTTATGTAGTTAGTGTTATACCAGTTTCAAATCAAGTTTGTTTCAGATTTGGAGAATTCATCCCCCTCCCCTCTTTAAACGCAAAAAACTGTCAGAACCACAATTTTTATGTTAGACCCTCGAGACTTCATATATATATCAAGGAATGCCTAATATATATCTATTCTGAAAAGATCAATAAGATCGGACAAAAAACAATTCAATTTTCCTTGTAGGAGAGAGGGGGGTTTTGAGCGAATGGTAGAGTGTGTGAGTGTGTATCCGTAAGTGTGTGTATATGTGTATGAAAACAAAAGAAGTCAAGGGAGCAGGGTATTTTGTAGTCGGGGCACTCGACTACAGCTCTTTTACTTGTTTAACCGATAATCTTAAAGCATTTAAAATCGATAAGCTGTAGGGCAGGTTTTGGAATGTGTGTTTTTTGGTTTGGAACAGGTTCAGAAAACTTTTCACACTAGTTTCGGCTAAAGGTTCTTTTCGCAGTCAAAATAAGTGGCCTTTTCGAATCATGCTATGCATGTTAGTCTTACACACAAAGCAGGCTTTCAAAAAGGAGGGGCAGCTTTCTAAATATTACTTTAATATTCCTTTAATGATACATTTTAGCATTAAATAATTAAATAAATATGTTTTCGTTATGAAATGAGAAACAATCTTCAGAACAATGTCGAAAAAATTAAAGCATACATGAAAACATAAATTTTCCTATGCAAAATCTATGATTTCGCATTATAGTTGATTGCCTAGATTGCCTTTTAAGTTCCAGGGATCGAAATAGGAATAGGAATGACCAGGTGCTACTGCAAATTTTTACTATTGGAAACAAATTATTATTTAGAAAAAACATAGTTTGGGATTGGCCTTTTAATAGATCTGTCCTACCCCCTTACAATCACATGCGGTATTAAAGTATTTAATGGGCGCATTCAGCAGGTAAGTCCGATTTCCGATTACTGCTGAATAACACTGATTGATAAGTTTAAAAATACATTACAACTATGAAAAATTTAGGTAACATTTTTGAGGGCTTTTAGCGCTTTACGTTTCTCAGTTCACTTTCATTTATCGAGTAAACAGTTGGCCGTACGATCGGTTAATGTTCTCACCAATCATACCATTTGAATGATACCATCTAAGCAATCATGATTGTCAAATCTATCAATCGCAATCGGCAATCACTGTATTCAGCAGGTAAAATCGGTAATCATAAATCAGTAATCGGAAATCGGATTTCTCTGCTGAATACGCCCAATGATCTCATCCATACAGGGCAGTAATCATAAAGAACAGGAGCCAAAGCTTAACCCCTTTCCTACCATTCACCCACTTTGGTATAACATATGGTTGGAACAGACACCTTCAAGTAGGTAAGCATTAAAGGGAAAAATTGAGAAAAAAAATGCCGCACACACTTCCTTTTCCTGCCACCACCGACGACAATGACAAACCAAACGCAAAAACGGCAGGAGGTAACAACAGAATCGACTGAAACTGAAATGCAGCGAAGTGAAGCGTAAGAAAAACCGAAATTTTCGTCTATTTCGATGGCAATAATTCAAAATATGAAGACGGCTCGATAGTCATAAATCTGTCAAAAATCCATTTCTTCCATTTACCAAAAACAGCTTGGCATGGCGTTTCCTTTCTTGTATAGTTGTGTGTGTGTATGTGCTTGCTAAGCGTATCTTTCAGCTACATGAACTGGCACTTCAAAAAAGAAAAAAAAACTAAAAGAAATACTGTGTGGCAGGAGCTGAGACGGCCTTTGGGTTGTGTTACTCGAGAGTTGCACCACTCGTGGCAGCAGCAGCAGCCATTGTTGTGTCTGCCGTTTCCAAAACTGAAAGTGAGGCAAAAGTATCACTTCAACCCCCTTTGCTGGCTTCTAAGTATGTCGGCGGCCCCAAACAAGATCGAGATGATGGAAAGCAGCCATCGCACCATATTTCAGTCAATTAGAACTGTCATAATTCATTCTTCGGAGTTATTTAGTTGGGTTCTTTTCATTTCGTTTCGCCTTCGCTCTCCGGCATATCAGAGTGAGATCCAGAGCCAATATGGCCGTATGCTTCTTTTCTATATGGGTAAATAATTTATGGTTTCGCTTATGATGAGTTCCAGAAAATTAAACAATTTTCATCTTGCTTATTTCAAAATAAAATTGTTCGTTTTGTACATATGGTCGTTCATTCGATTGCTCGTTCGTTGTGAGGGGTGCGCTGTAAAATTTTTGAATTATTTAATTTGTAGTCTCTCAAGTAGGTGTGGAACTACTTGTAATTGGACCATAGAGAACAAATCGTACACATTTTGGGCTTAAATTGATTTTGTTATTTAAAAAACAATGTAAATTCTGGGTTTAATTATAAGAAGTTTTTGATATTTAGTCATTCATATTGGTTGCGCATCTGATAAAACCATTTCAACTATTTTAATTTCTCATTTACAAAAAAGAATTTTGACATATTTTAGAACGAAAAATGACAAATGAAATTTAATTGCGATAAAACAATTGGGAAATTTTAACATTGCTGGAACAGGTTCACTCTGTTAAATATTTTGCCCTTGCTCGTGAGAAAAGTTCTTCGGAGGATTTATGAACCTCTAAAAGTTGGCGACGAATTACGCATCCGAATGAATCACAAACTGTACTAGCTCTATAGGGACACTAAGCTTGTCAAGCGCATAAAACCCGTATGGATGATAAAGCTCCAGCAAAACGGGTGTACAATCGGAATGCGAGCGAGTTATGGAACATACTCAAGCCGGGGCGACCGAAGCTGAGATGGAGTGACCAGGTGAAGAGAGATATTTCGACCGTAAAACGTTTGAGATGCTATCATCAGGCCTAAAAAGAAGAAAGGAATGAAACAGTACAGGTCAGAGAACAAAACCGAATTGTATTTCGGTTCCGTTTCTGGATCTGGAATATTAAAATCTGGATGCAAAGAATATGAAAAATGATCATCCCTTGGATTATTTTCATCCTCCGTTGGATGATTAAAAGGACATTAAAGACATACCCAGTCCAAATTGATCTTTTTGGATCATTTTTTCTATGAGTTTTTCTTAAGTTTCGGTAAAAGGTTGAGTCTTGGTTTAAATTTATTTCGGTATTCGACTCCAAACTATAAATTCTAAAGTACATTCTGGATTTATATACGGCACGCTTATTGTTTTTGCGTCCATCCGAATTCTTTGCGATGATTAATAAGTTACATTCTGAAAAATAGGCTTAACGCTTACTTGGGTAGCTGGGACACTAAAACCTTTTGCAGCTCCTGCCTCAAGTGATGCCATTGAACTGTTTTGTAAAAGAATTGAACTGATTGCATTGTTTGTGGCCGGTTGTGGTGCCTGCCGATTTTTTTTTCAAAAACTTTTACATAGCCGGTCACCTTTACAAACTATTGACGCCAGCTGTGAAGTAACTAGAAATGAAAAGTTTCTGTAAATTTGCATTCGGAGTCGGCGGTAAAATGACAAACTGAGAAAATCTCATCTTAAGCGGACTCAAGCCAAATATTTCTTCTTTTTATTTGTATTATCTAGTTTCTTTTCATAGAATTTCATACATAAACTTACAGAAAAATCTCAAGGCTGCTTTTCTTATTTAGTTGCACTTACACTTGAGCAGCTTGCAAATTCCAGTACGAATCTTGACATTACTTGATACAAGTACGAAAGGCTTGGAACAAGTCTAAAATTCGTGTTTCAATAAGAAAATGCTCATTTCAAGTACATTTCCTACTTTAAAAGCAAACAATCCTTTATCAATGTTAAAGTAAGTTGAGAACTCCAATGAAAAAGCGAATAAGCAAATGGAAACCGAGAGCAAAAAAAAAAACTTTATCACCAATACAAGATAGCGTTCGATTTTATGTGTCGGTTTTGGGCCCGAAATACTTGTCGAGTTTTCATATGAGATGGGTGAAAAATACCTTAGCATTCTATGAGTTGGCTGTCAAAAAACTAATATGAGAACTCAGCTTATGCTGCTTCTCAGATTGACTATTAAATTATATCAGAAACTCCTATGATATATCATATAAAATATAAGCTCGTCTCAATCTCTTGTCTTGTGTGCGTCTTCGAACAAGAGAAAGAGACCTACAGTTTAACGCCGAGAATCCAAAGCACAAAGTTTGAGAAGAGGCTAATTAGTTTTAAAGCTGACGACAGCAGCTAGTAAAGGTGACCGGGTGTGTTAGTTTTTAAAGAAAAAATTTTTTTCATTAGATGTTTCGAGGCAGGATCGAACGCATGACCTCTTGCACAGCAGGCACACACACAACCCGTTGCATCACACCCGGCTTGCTTGAGATATCAGACAAGTGCAAGAATAGCTTACCTGTTATTGCACTCCTGACATAAGAAAGCAGCTGATAATTTGCCCTCAATGGGCAACAACTATTAAAGATAGAACCGGGGGTGTGCAAACAACTAATGACCTCGTGTCGGCAAGAACTTGATAGTTCGAAATTAAAAATGTCGTAAATAAATCACATGTGGCTCTGGTGGAAAGCCTTTTTGGGGGTCACATCAAGTTTGAGTATCGACCTCAAGTCAGTCGTAGTCATTTTTGAAGCTGGGGCATTCTTTTACCAAGCCGATATATAGATCAAATGAAGTACTAATATAATCATGATGAGTTTGAATAAAAGATAAAATCAATAAATAGAAATAGGTCGAGCCTATGTAACTGAGACAAGTATTCCGCGATTGAAATCCGGGATTGACAGACTTCTAAAATCGTTAAGAATTCATTTTTAAGGATTATGTTTTTGTGTGTAACTCTCAGATATCCCCATAAAGTTGCATTGGACTTAAAGTAGTTCTGCCTGTTGAAATGTTTTAATTGGAATTCATTTGAAATAATGTAAGAATGAACGCTCTTGAAAATACCACTTTTCGTTCTTCAATTTTCAAGAATTTTGCTATTGATATTGGATAAATTTGTTCTCAGTTTTGTGTTTTAGGCGAGGGGAGTGAGGTAAAAAAACAAGCGACAGGAGCGCAAGCGCATTTGACCGGAAAATACGTTGTGCGTTCCTCAAGCTAAGGTCCATATCAAAATTATAGGACACTTTTATAACTTGCGTTTCCTCCCTCGCAAAATCTTTTTGAACTGAAATATAATAGAAACAAATAAGACGAACGAAAGAAAAACAATGAAAATTTACCGTTGGTTGCGATTTTTATCATTGCTTGGAAAAGTGCCGTTAATTTTGCGTTCAAGTCATAGAAATTTGGGGGCCATGAAATAACGCCAGGTGAAATAAAGCCCCCGGCGTTATTTCACCCCTAAAAGTGAAATAAAGCCCGCGGGCCTTATTTCACTTTCAAAAGTGAAATAACGCCACTAATGAGTGTGAAATAAAGCCCGCGGGCTTTATTTCATTTCAGGAGTGAATAACGCCCGCGGGTGTTAATTTACTCTTAAGAGTGAAATAAGGCCCACGGGTGATATATTACTTTTTTTTCTAAAAACTCATAGAATTTGACTGTCATAAAAAAGTAACTAATTAATTAAAGATCCGCTGATTTCTTAAGATGCATCGACCTCCCACTGATCTTCATAGCACAGAGAGAAAAATCCGTATTCATGAATTCTTGTGAACGAAAGTCTGCAATACCGTTTTTTCTTCAACTGGTATTGTGTTGAATTGACAAAATTTTTTTAAAAATCGCGCGATTTTAAAAAAAATTTGCCTGCGGCGCTACTTTGAGCAGTAGCCGTAGCAACGTTTCAACGTTTATAGGTATAAGATCAATTATTGTGATCAATAGACAGGAACCATTTAGATTATATAGGTCTTTTAAAATTTATAGAAGTAAACCTTAATGGCCATACTACTAATAGTATGTCCTAAACAATTTTTTTAGGTTTACTCACTTTAATTCGATTCTGAAAGTGTTGATAGTCAAAGTGACCAGATGACCTTAGTGTGACAAACTTAATTGAAGGCTATAATTTTTTTCTTTCCCTCAAAAAAATAACAAAGAACGAGAAAATTGTAAAAGGAATTCTAGTTAGAGATTTAAAACCAACTTTCGAAAGTGCCGGGCTTTATAAATTGATGGAAGATATTCGATATAAGGATGTTTAGTCATCTGTCACCTAGACGAATGAAACTGTTTCGCTCTTGTTTTACTCATTTTTTTTCCTTTTCCTTAAAAAAACCTGTTTACTTATCATTTTCTTCTTAATGACAAAAGTGAAATAACTCCCGCTTGGCTTTATTTCACTTTTGAAAAGGAGATATCACCCTGTCCGTCCGTCTTACGCTCTCGTTCAGTTCATTAATATATTCCTTATAGTCACAAAGGAGAAATAATGCCACCAATGAATGAGAAATACCGCCCGCGGGCGTTATTTCACTTTTAAAAGTGAAATAACGCCACTCCAAATGAAATAAAGCCCGCGGTGTTTTCACTTTTGAGTGAAATAATGCCCGCGGGCCCCGAAATTTGCTAGCTTGCAGCTGTATCAGAATTATAAGACACATAACGAAAACTAAGGCCAGACTGTTAAAATCAACTCCACTTGTAATTTTTTTTGTTCACGATTGTAATTTAACCAATTTGAAATAAAATGGGTCGATCAACACTGGTTTGCGAAAAAGAAAAGGGCTTAATTATTGCCTTTTCAAAGTCCGGCTTGAATATAAGCCAAATATCACGTGAAATCGGTCGCAGTCGCACAGTTATTGCCAATTTTTTTGAAGAATCCTGAAGAATACGCAAAAAACGTAGTACTGGACGAAAACCAGTGTTAAATGACCGTAGCAAGCGGCGCATTATTAACAATGCGAGCAATTCAACCGCCTCATGCTTCCAACTTGCTGCACTCAGCGCAAAAAATGTATCCACTATGACGGTCTGGAGAGTCTTAAATAAATCTGATCACAATGTGAGAGGTGTACTCAAAAAAATTCCTCATTTGACAACCCGCCACAAAGCAGCTCGGTTCGAATTTGCACTAGAAAACTAGTCAACAAACTGGGCCTCGGTAATTAATGTCGCATTGTTAGTTTTCATATTTCTAATCAATTTTAATTTGTTTAGGTAATTTTTTGGGATGAAAAAAAGTTTAATCTAGATGGTCCAGATGGATTTTGTCATTACTGGCGTAATTTAAGAAAGCAGCCCCTTTATTTTTCGAAAAGAAATTTTGGTGGCGGGTCAGCAATGGTATGGGGAGCATTCAATAAGTTTGGAAAGCTGGATTTAGAAAATAGTTTTCTCCCATATTTAAATGAAAACCGGGACACTCCCTTTATTTTCATGCAAGACAATGCCCGAAATCACACTAGTCGGGTCACAAAAGCTTTTTTACAAGAGTGTTCGGTCGAATTATTGAAATGGCCAGCATGCTCACCAGACTTAAGTCCAATTGAAAATATTTGGGGAATCCTCGCAAGACGTGTCTACAAGGAAAACACAAGCTACGACAGTGTTGCAACCTTAAAAGTGCGTTTTTAAGAGAATGGAACCTCCGTGAACCGCAGTTATTTGGGAATGTGATAGATTCAATGAAGAAAAGAATTTTTGATGTTGAAAAATGTAGGGGATCGACAATTAATGCCTAAATTAGTGATTTGAATTAGTTTATATGTTATTTCTTTTCATTCCTATAGACTTTAAGTGTTAAAACTACAAGTGTCTTATAATTTTGATAAAGTTGAAAATGCCACTTATTTTTTATTTTGCTAAAAAAAAACGCTATATCAGTTGGAACAATAAATATATTTGAGTTGAATCGTTTGTATACATCGTTTTCATATGGGTGAGCGACGGTTTATGCAATACGTTAATATATCTTGAAAATTATATTCAAAATACAAGGTGTCTTATAATTTTGATATGGACCTTAGCTATAACAATTAATTTGCAATAAAATAAATTTAAACAAAAAAAGAAAAAACAACAGGTTTTAAAAATGTTGTTTGATTTAAATATAGGCACCCTTACTTTCAACTGCTTCAACTTCATTCTGGAAATTGCTGTTCAGTTTGAAGTTTTGCCATCTACAAGCCAGGTGAACTTCGTTTTCTATTTCGGATTACCGGTACGTACCATTGCATTTATATACTTTAAATCGAAAAACTAGATTGTTACAGATAAAGTCCCGTTAAAAGTTCCACAAATAAGAGTTTTAGTCAAATAATTCGTAACGTTTGTGGACAAAAATTTTGTACCCGTATCTTCGGTTCGGTTTGCTTTGAGTTTTTCCGATTCCAAATTATTTGATTTGTAACACAGGCAGTTTATTGATCTTACTAAGAGTATTGACAAATCCAACTGAGAGAAACTACAGGGTGGTCCATTTAAAAATTGGAATTTAATTTTGCAATAAAAAAAATGTCTCGATATTTTTTAAAGGTTGAACATTTATTGGAAAGGTTGGTTCATGTCATTTATTTATGAAAAACAATTTCGGTCAAATGACCTCAACGGCTGACTTGACATCCACCCAATTTTTGAGAACATTTTCTATTGTTTTGGCTCGTATGTCAGCAATAGCAACTCGAATCTCGTTCTTCAACTCATCATTGCTTCTGGATTGCTTGCTGACATTTTTCCTTGACCTCTCCCCCAAAGGTAATAGTCTAACGGTGTCAGATCACAGCTTCTTGGCGGCCAAGTCACATCTCCATATTTGCTCATTGTTCGATTTTCGAAGATAGGGCGCAGAAGATCGATTGTGGCGGGCGCTGTGTGGCACGTAGCGCCGTCTTGTTGAAACCATATATCGTCCTAGTCTTCCGCTTCAATTTCCTCGAAGAACCAATCACTTAACATTGCGCGGTAGCGCGAGTTGACGTCGATGGTTGTTCACACACATTTTCAGCAACCGCAAATTTTCAAATTTCACACAGTTTGAGTCGAGGACTCACCACTTTGGAAATATGTTTTTAATATTTCCCATCTTTCTTCAAGCGAATAGCGACCCATTTCGTAATTGTTATAGATTTTACTAAATATTAGTCGCTTTCCGAATGACATTTGACGTTTTTAAAGTCAAATTATAAATTGTTCAAATTCCAATCACTAGATGGACCACCCTGTACATCAACACCTTCAAAACAAGAATGTCCATATTGACAGTCGGTTTTCATAACTAGTCACCTATGGATACTTAAAAATCAAAGTTTCGATCAACCTGTGGTCACATTTTTTTGCATGTCGGCTTACTTACATTCCGTTACTCAAAAAGGCATTCACAAATTCCCCTACAAATACCTTTCTCTTGCTACTTAATCAAGCGAAACGCTATCTCTATCTTTCTATGTTGTTACTCCTTCGTGACAATCGAATCACATCGATGCTTGTACAATTGTGTTGTACCAAATCGACTCCAATATGTATATACATCTAATCCCCTCGACTTTGATAAGCCCGAGGAATGTTGCTGAAATTAGTTTAAAATTTCCTGCAAGAAAAAAAATTAAGTAGCGCTAAGAAATTAACCCGCAGGTCCTTTCGCTACGCGATAAAAACGATCTCATAAACAAAGCCAATTTGGAAGCGGAGCCCAGCCAGCCAGCACACAGAAGCAGCTACTTTAAATGAACAATTTTATTTTTATCCCGCAAACAAATCTTGCGAACGAATGTTTTACAATTGGCCATCGAGAGTCGCATACAGCCGGTGCTGCAGCTCCAGCAACGTCCAGTCTCGGCGTATTTAAGCAACATTATTGCCAAATCGTGACCATAGTTCCATGAAACTGATATGAAGCAGCCGCCGCCGCCGTCGTCGTAGTCGTCGTACGCCTGCCACGCCTCCATCGCCTAAGCGGCCCCAAACGCTTGATGTGGCGCTGTAGGAGAACCGAATCAAAAAAATAAAAACAAGAATTTCATATTTTGCGGGCAAATGTGCCTTCCAATGTTTGCACATACAAATTAAATTAAGTGCAAAATGCTGGAGCGCCAACGTCATAACGGTGCTCGGACAGATGCATAGCGCTTCTGGGCATCGCATGTGCTTAACTGGAAATCGATGAATCGATCGTAAATTGTAGGCTTAGATGCGGCACTTGTAGATTTCTTGCTGTGTTCCTGCACTGAAAAAAACGCCAAATTTTATTTGACTTTCTTTTTATTTTAAATATGGAGCATAGCTAACTAACCTAAGCTGCGAATAGACCATTTTAATATTAAGTACCATCTAGCTAGATTTTCTAACAGTGTACCTGCTAAGCCATCGATTTGTGTTGATTTCAATTGCAATTTCCCCCTTTTAGTTTCTGGTAACCCTTCGGTAGAAGCTTTGCTTGAACTTTTTGCCAATCACAAAGATCGCTGTTTGCTCCCATATACAAATATGGCATGGAAGTGGCATAAACTAACCAAACGAAATTCGATTACTCCTGCAGTTGTTTGCAGTCACGCTTGTTCCCTGTCCTCGTCCTCATCCTCGTCGATTTCGACCTGTAGCCTGCTCCCGTTGTTAATGTTGTCGCCGTCGTCGCGTCGCGTCGCATTCGCATCGTCACAGACGACGACATCACACATTTTGACCATTGCCAGTGGAGAATTTAGTGCAATCTCCTTGTCGTCTGCTACATACATACATGCCCGTGGTCCATTCGCGACCCACCCCCAAAAAGTGCACCATGTCTGATTTACGATGGCCTACGATTCTCCGGCCCATGATCATTGGGCTTTGGCTTTGGCTTATGCCAGGTCAGTTCCATTATTTCTAGCCAATTCGCCATTGTTACAAATGCTAATTTTGATATTTTGTATTTAAATGCACAAGCGGTAGGCAGGCAGCCAACCAGCCAGAAGCGAGCATAGAACTCGTGCGAGTCACAGTGAAAGGGTATATGTCGATTTGAAGAGAAGTTTGTAACGCAAGGGGATCAAAATACTTTTGAAAATAGATCGAAATGAAAGCGATATGTTTCTTAAGAAGGTATTCCAAATTGTACACCAAAATAGGTGGAGCCTGTAGAAAGCTGCAGTTAAGAGCTCCGACTACACAATACCATGTACGTTTGTGGAATTGATTGAAATGTTTTCATTTACAACTGAAATCTTTCACTAGGCCCTGATGAGTCCTTCAGAGGTCGAATCATACCGGCCAATTAGTTTGATTTCGGCGGTGTGGAAAATTTTTGACAGGTGCTTGCTTAATAGGATACCTGCCTTGGATGAGCTCAACCAACGGATTCGGCTCTTTCAATTTAGGTTTAGAAGGTCGAGCGGAACGCTAGAACAGGCAAAGTAATATTATCCTGGAAGGGTACCATACAAGGGAGTACGTCGTGGCACTAAACAGTCCACCCCCATCCCGATTTCCGGCGGAACTACCGCTAGGTATTACTTCGCCGGGGGAATGCCCAAGGCTCGTGGCAGTATTTGTCGACTTACGTTGGATCGTGTGTGGCACGAAGAATTGCTTTGAGTCTTCTCCCACCACAGCTCTTTGAACGAGTTCTAGTCCATTTTCAAGGTCACACGGACCTGGAAGAGTACCTTAACAGACGCCTGAAATATGGATTTTCTTGAGAGACTCTAAGGACATACTCATCGGACGATGGACAAGTGGCGTCAGAACTAAAATATGACTTCTTAGAATCTTTCTTTCCCAACTTCCAAGACATCGAAATTGAACCTGCGAAATACTTCCAGTTTTCACTGTAAATATAAACTTAATACCCCATTATTCACCCCATTGTAAGTTGTAATCAAAAAGGATCAAAAACTAAAAATAGGGGAAAGGCATAATACACTGTTAATTACGAAATTTGGAGGCGATCCCATTTAAAACAACAAAAGTTTTTCTCACTAGAACGTCTTTTTCGGCCGATCATTCATACTGCAGCTATATGCTATAGTCATCCGATTTTTTAAAACTTTGTAGAAATGTGTTAAAGTATATAAAATAAGAAAATGCCCATAAAAATGACGTTTTCATTAAAAACAAAAAAATTTTCCTCCCTCGAACTAGTTTTTCGACCAATCGTTCCTATGGGAGCTATACGCTATAGTCATCCGATTTCGACAAGTCTTTGCAGAATTGTGTAAAAGTATATAAAATAAGTGTATGCCAATGATAAGGACGTTTTCATTAAAAACAAAAAATTTTTCTCACTAGAACTAGTTTTTCGACCGATCGTTCCTATGGGAGCTATATGCTATAGTCATCCGATTTCGACAAAACTTTGTAGAATTGTGTAAAAGTATATAAAATAAGTGTATGCCAATGATAAGGACGATTTCATTAAAAACAAAAAAGTTTTTCTCACTAGAACTAGTTTTTCGACCGATCGTTCATATGGGAGCTATATGCTATAGTCATCCGATTTCAACCAAACTTAGTGAAATCATGGGAAGGGATAGTTAACTCAGAAATACGTATTTTGGAGGCGTTTCCATTAAAAACAAAAAAGTTTTTCTCTTTAAGACTAGTTTTTCAACCGAATTTGGACCAAACTTTGTAGAATTGTGTAAAAGTATATAAAATAAGTGTATGCCAATGATAAGGACGTTTTTATAAAAAACAAAAAAGTTTTTCTCACTAGAACTAGTTTTTCGACCGATCGTTCCTATAGCGCAGTTTCCACTTGGCCCGAAATGGCCGCGAAATGAAAAACCCCATTTAAAACAACCTGCTGCGTAAATTTCGCGATTCCGTAACCAGTTTCCACTCCACACGAAAAATGACTACGTATTGCCACTACGTTCTGTTACCAATTAAGTAGCGAGTTAAGTGCTGTTAACGCCTCATTTCGCGCGAAATTGTGTGAGAACGAATCGAATCGATATTTCGCACGGAATTGTAAGTAAGAAGCACAAACATAGTCGCACCAAAAAAAGAATCTGCCAGAAAGCGACGATCACAGACATTTTCTAATGTTGATAAACTTTATTTAATAAACGCAGTGAAAGATAAGAGCAAGTGGGAAGCTTGACAAAAGTGATAAGTCATGCCGCTACATGTTGAAACATTATTTATAATTAAATTTATATATTTCAAGTGATGGAATGCAAGGCTGTCAGGGTAGCGCTGAAGGACAGCAACCGGTGCCACACCAAATGCCATCTGCAAAGCGCATCCTGACAGGTAGCTCAGGTGGCGGATTAACCTTCTTTGACGGAGTCCAGAGCCATTGATTAAAAGTTCGCGGACGCAACCGACCGCCGAAGAACACTAGTAGCCGAGCGGAATTTTTGTGGCATTGAGAGCTTGGTCTCCCAAATATACAGTATTGCTATGGGTCAATCTAAGCAGCAGGGACTCAAGCATTTAATAATGTTGACCTTTAGGCACCCCATTTTAAACAACGTTCAATTGGTGGTCATTGCGATAACTCTAAAGATTGCTAGAAGGCATAATAATAAGAAATAATAATTTGTTTACGTTTTATTTAATAAAAAAAATATATTCAAATAGAACATAAAATATTTTTTTTTGCGAGTTCTGCATTATTCTGCATCATTAATTAATCAACTTCACTTTAATTAAAAATCATAACATCCAATTTGTTTTGTTTACCAACAGCATATTTAAATTTTAACAGCGTTATAACAGTGCAAGGTTACTTTGAAAAGACTATCGACATCAAAATTTCGATTATTACGTTGATAACAGCAGTTTTGCAGACTCTGTTAAGAATCTGCGAAACATCGTCTATTTCGCGTGTAATATTCCGCGGCAAGTGAAAACTGCGCTTATGTCAGCTATATGCTATAGTCATCCGATTTCGACCAAACTTAGTGAAATCATGGGAAAGGATAGTAAACTAGGAAATACGTACTTTGGAGGCGTTTCCATTAAAAACAAAAAAATTTTTCTCACTGAAACTAGTTTTTCGACCGATCGTTCCTATGGCAGCTATATGCTATAATCATCCGATCCGGCCGGTTCCGACAAAAGTGCAGCGTATTTGTACCAAAAGACTTCGTGCAAAGTTTGGTGAGGATAGCTTTAAAACTGACGGAGGAGATAGCATTGAAACAGACAGACGGACGGACGGACAGACGGACAAGGCTAAATGAACTCAGCTCGTCATGCTGATCAAGAATATATATACTTTATGTGGTCGGAGATGCTTCCTTCAATGCGTTACAAACATCCGCACAATTTTATAATACCCTCAGCAAGGGTATAAAAATAGAAAGTTAACTTCGGCTCGGCCGAAGTTTTGTATACCCTTGCAGCTTCCATTGAAAACACAAAAGTTTTCGTAACTAAGACTACTTTTTATACCCTTGCAGAGGGTATTATAAAATTGTCTCGATAGTGTCAAACCATCAATAGTAACGATAGTGCTATCGATAGTTTCCACCTCTACTATGCCCTTCGGGTTGTGTGCAGATCTACAGCACTTTCGGGTATCTCTTACAGACTGCTGGTTAACGAATATACCGAAGCCGATGGCTGTCTGAATTCTCCTGGCGGATAGCTGACATATAGTGCATAAACTCTGGTAAAGATGTGCGGATCGGCTAGGCTGATGATTACCCTAAACCAGAGGCCGGCACGTCGCTACCTACGAGGCATAGGCAAGCTCTCAAATGCAGCGCAGTCGTCTCACACACAGTATAAGCGTCGCTGCGCTGCGATTGAATCAGTTTTTGCGCTGCTCTCACACGCACCAATACCAAAATGGGATTGTGCTTTTTCCCCTTGCATGCATACCAAATCTTGCATTAAATTGTAAACACTCTTAATATTTTTTTATAATCAGAACATATAAGTCCACTTGTAGAACTAGTCCATCAGTATGGGAAGCATCTATTGGTCATCACCGTGGGTTTAATGTCATTTAAATTTGAATAAGAATTTAACGCTCATGGACTTAATGTTCGGACATAAAGCCCAGAAAATTTGTGAGTTATATTTGATAGTAATGATTGCAATTTTTTTATGGGCCTTATATCCGTGGGCGTTTTGTCGTCACCGTTGTTATAAGTTTTGGGAGTTGACGAATGCGAAAAAACAACAATTTTTTTGCGAATTAAAGAATCTTCCGCCTCTTCACATTAACCTTGGTCTGAAGAAAAACTTCGTGAAAGTAATATATTTAATCGATAAAACAATGAGCCATCTCCAAGAAACATTTCCCAGTCTATTAATACATTGAAACGCTTTGAGACTTTAAGGGGGGATTCTACATGTCGAGGCTGTTTTTGGTCCTTTCTTTAAAAAAAATCTTATTTGAACACGCAGAAGATTATCCAATTCTGTTTTTTTAATTGAGTTAGAAATAGATTAAAGTAAACAAAATAAATAGGGCAAAGTTAACTTTGGCTCGGCCGAAGTTTTGTATACCCTTGCAGTTAGTTTTTCTAACTAAGACTACTTTTCGGAACTTACTTTTCTATGGGAGCTATACTATATAGATGTCCGATTTCGACCAAACTTAGTGCAATCATGGAAAAGCAAAACAAACTGCTAATTACGAAATTTAAAGGTCCCAATTAAAACAAAACTGTTTTTCTCACTAGAACTTCTTTTTCGACCGATCATTCATTCTGCAGCTATATGCTATAGTCTTCGATTTTGACAAACTTTGTGAATTGTGTAAAATCCTTAAGGGGTCTTTCGAGCAACTTTTTTCACTTTTTTTTTGATTTATTATAGCTTGATATTTAAAAAATTCCCCAAGGATTTTCGAAAACTCGTTTTAGAGATATAGTCCTTTGACCCATGTGACCTAAATTCCCAACGCAAACTTAAAGCGTTTATCTCGAACCACGTTTTCACATATAGTCAGTTCACTGAACCGATTTTATGAAACAAAGTGAATCGACGTAGAATTGTACATTCTCGTACCTCACCTAAAAATTTTTACATTTTTTTACCTAAACTACAAAAAACCGAAATTGAAATTTTTTTGAATGGCCGCCATTTTGTAAAAAATCACAAAATTAAGTTTGAGGTTCACCGAGAATTACATCTAGATTATAACCCCGTTTTTTTCATTCAGACCACGTGGGCGTACGAACTTTTTTCACCACCAACTTTGAAGTCTCATTACTTTTTGAACAAAAAAGTTTTTTATTCTTTCGTTTCAAGGGTCCAAAAACGAGTTTTTGAACGAGAAGTTCCCTTAAATAGAAAATAGTTTTGCTCACAAGAACTAGTCATCCCATTTTGTCCAAACTTTGTAGAACTGTATGGTAGCATATAAAACACATACAAGACAATTGGGAGGACATTTCCATTGAGAACAAAAAAGTTTTTTTAACTAAGACTACTTTTCAGACTCTACTTTCTATGACAGCTATACTATTTAGATGTCCGATTTCGACCAATTTTGGTGGAATCATGCAAAAGCATAGTAAACTAAGAAATTCAAAGTTTGGAAGCGTTTCCATTGAAAACAAAAATGTTTTTTTCACTAAAACTAGTTTTCCGATCGATCGTTCCTATGACAACTATATGCTATAGTCATCCGATCTGGCCGGTTCCGACAATAGTGCAGCGTAAATGTACCAAAAGTTTTAGTGCAAAGTTTGGTGATGATAGCTTTCAAAGTGACGGAGGAGTTAGCATAGAAACAGACTGACGGACAGACGGACGGACTCATAATTGTTTGTTTTCCTTTTAACTCGAATATCGTTCATCCGATTTTTCAAATTTCTTCAGCGGATCGATAAAGAATTTCAAATACTAAATATGTCCAGAAGGTTCGAACCTTCTATCTATAAGACTGTGGGAGATATGGCGATTTTTCGATATTGCGGGGTCGGGAGGGGGCGTGGCCAAAATAGAAAATAAACTTGATCTGCCTGCAAGTATAAGAAACATATGTTCCATACATGTCAATCCTCTATCTCTTACCATCTCTGAGATCTGTTTGTTCATACGGACAGACGGACAGGCAGACAAACGGACGGACACTTTTGCACAAACTTAATATACTCTGTGTACCTCTGGTACAGAGTATAAAAATGACTCGTTTTAGTGAAGATATTGTTCGAGAAAAAGTGCTATATCTTCAACAGTATTTCGAATTTCAAAAAATCCTTTTAGGGCGATATTCTCAAATATACAAAAATGCAAAAAAAAAAAATTCGAAAAAATTTTTGCACTTGAAGAATCCCCCCTGAAGAACGTTGTTCATGGCTTTCTGTGTAATAAATAAAAGCCCGAGCAACAATCCCAATAATACTTTCAGAACATAGTGTGTTTCTTATTCGTGCAGTCCTAATTGCCAAATGTATTTCTTATTTTCTAGTTCATGCAGCAAATGTGGCATTGAATTTCATATTGCTCGCCCAGCTAGCAAGCCGCAAACTGCGCGTTTCTGGTGCCTGCCCCTGTTACCCCGACCTCAACCCAATCGCATTCACAATCGTCGTCGCCGTCGTTCCTGGTCGATCGCTGTGTAATGGATGTTATGTTCTGGCGGCGATCGCATGACAGGCGCATGTTGCAGCCGCTGGCATCCGCACCATTATGGCAACTGGTCCCAAAGTCCCAACCCACCAAGCAATGCCCCAGCATTGCATTCCCCAAAAAGCGTGTAATCAATAAACAACAAGAGCCATCGCCATCGAAGAAGCTCGAGCTTGAGCTGGAGCTGGAGCTTGAGCTCTGCTCTGAGACAGGCATCTCGTGTAACCTATGGGAATGCTGCCAGTCGGCCGACGATTGCACTCGATTGTATCTGTACGTTTTCCTTCGTCGTTTTTTTTTCGCTTTTTTGCTGTGCAGCTGGATAATGATCCATTGTTTGCATCTTTAACTTGTTTTAAATGCGCGACCGATCGAGTCCAATCCAACTTCAACTCCATCTTGTGGATGTCACGGTCATCAATGTGGAGGGCTCCAGCCATATGTGGAGGAGGCATTTAATTAGATGCGAACCAATTTCCCTTAATCTTCTTTGAAATGAGTATTCAGGGAATACCACAAATGTGTTAAGATATGCAAGGGAGCCGTCATCACGACCAAAACAACCAAAAATGCGAAACAAAACCTTACCCAATAATTTCAAGAATTGACACAAACTAAATAAATCACTCAGCCAGCCCAGCTTCCAGCAAGGACCCAGAGCCAGCGAGGATCGTGCAATACTTGTTGGCTGTCAGGATGGGCAACGTTTTGCGGTAACTCACCCGATACGAAGCGAGATGCGGGCCAGAGCCTAAATGACCCATTGTGTTGTTTTTTTCCATTTCGGTTTTGATTTCTTCCTAAACTATTGTTTTTTTGGTTGACTGACATTGCTGGGCCAGGAATAACAATCGATCGCTGATTCAGCAGGGGCTACCTCTGATCCTGTCGCTACGACAAATACGTGGTATACGCGCATGAATATTTAAATCTGTTGTTTTCCGCTTAAAACAAAAGGTTTTACTTCTGCTTGGTTATTTATGACTTTGGCTTACTTCAAGGGAATCACTTTTTATGAGAGGTATTCAAATATATTTGAGCTTTGCACGTTCGCTGTGATTTACTGCAGTTTATATATCATCTTCTCCGATAAGCACCAGCAGTTTTGATAAGAATCTCCCTTAGCGGCAGTAAATCCCTGTGGTTATCTCTAATGGTGCCATTAAACGATTATCTTGCAATCGTTCAAATCGTTGCCAATACTGAGCGTTTCACAGTTCAACTGATGAATATATGATAGAGATAAGACCCTAAGTTGAAACCTACTGAGTCATCCATACACTTGAATTGTCTTGGCGAAGGCCAATCTCATTTGCTGGATTTATGAGGGCTTTTTGCACAAACAAAAAACATCAGTCTAATCAGCTAACGCAATTATAAATCAGTCCTAAAGCTATCAATTGCTTCTGATTGATTTACAAGATTTTGATCGTTATTGATCATACGTTATTTTGATTCCCTGAAAAGGGCGCTTCGCTACGCAGCGCGCTGCCATCAGTACAGCCGGTGTATACGATATCACCATCGGTTTGAATTGACTCCAATAAGATTTTTACAGAATTGAAGGCTGAATACGCGATCTATGTGGTCCAGTGATCTAGAAACCAAGCTTAGTAAAGGTCAGTTTTAAAAAACCCACAACTATTGATTTCAACCCGGACAAGTTTTGAGAACTCAAAAACATGATTTGAATAGATATTGTTTCGTTTTCAAGAAGATTTTAAACTCAACTGGGTATTTAATTTAATTGAGTTTGATTCTGGTTATAACTGGATCTCATATTCTAAGGTTCGAATAGGAAACATATCTCATTTGATCTGGAGGAGAGTCACTATTATTTCAAAGCGCTGGATCCTCAGGAAAATTATCTTATAACGAAAAATGATCATTTATACGTCCTTTCAGAAGGACGTTAAGAATAAACTTTTGATTCCGCACTTTTTGATTCATGATTTTGCAACTCCATTTTATTTCACTTGGCTTGCTTTCTCTGTACAAATACATATCCTCGCCTATCAACTAGTTGCAGAATGAGAACAAATAAAGCTCGATTTGCAGAACACAATTCATAAAATATCAGGAACGAATAAGTTATTCTCAAGTGCGCTCGCACTTGTTTTATTCCTTAGTGGATACACTCAGAAAAAAATTCGCCATGAATTTTAGAAAATCGCCTTATTTTAAAATTTGCCCTGGTATTTCGAAAAATTTTCTAATAAACAGAAAAAGTTTTCTGAAACTAAAAAAATATGCCATAAAAAATATTTTTAAAAAAAAACTTTTCTAAAAACAAGAAAATCCAAATTTTTCTTATAATTAGGGCGCATTTTTCTAAAGTCTTTTTCTTAAAAATAGGGCAAAATTAACCTTTAATTTTAGAGAAAAGTAGCCCTTGAAGAGAATACTGTAATTTCTTAAAAACAGTTAAATTTTCTGGAAATAATTTTCTTAAAATTATGGCGATAGTAGCCATTGCTTTTAGAAAAAAAGGTGTTAGATATCAGCAATTTTTGCTCCACTGCAAAAATATAAGCAGCCCATTCAGACGTGCCACTTCAACGCTGTGAAATAGCCAAACCGTCTAAGCGGCCGCCGTCGTTGAGCGCGACAAAGGTCTTAGGTTCTAATCCCAGTCAGGCCCTGAAAATGTTTATTTATTTAATAAAAATTAATCAAAGCCGCTGGGGTGTTGTTCAAGCGAACTGAATCTGGACCCGGTGGTGGATCTCTGTACCACCCTGTGGTGAATCTGGACCACCCGGTGGAGGATCTGGATCCGGTGGTGGATCTGGACCCCAGGTGGTGGATCTGGACCCGGCGGTGGACCTGAACCGGTGGTGGATCTGGACCACCCGGTGGAGGATCTGGATCCGGTGGTGGATCTGGACCACTCGGTTGGAGGATCTGGACCCGGTGGTGGACCTGAACCGGTGGTGGACTGAGGGTTTACTCTTCTATTTTTAAGAAAAATTTGTCTCTAAATTAGAGAATTTTTTTTTATTTTAGAAAATAATTTTTCTATTATTGAGAAATATTTTTCTTTATATTAAAAAAAAATGTTTGCTTTTAAGAATTGTTTTTCTGACTTTAATAAAATTGTTTTCTATGATTCAGAAAAAGATTCTAATTCTAAGAATAGTTTTCTTATATTCAAGGTTTCTAGCCCTTTGGTTAAGAAAAGCTTTCCATAATATTTAGAAATTATTTTTCTAAATTTTAGGGTGAGTCGCCTTAGGATGAGTCGCATTAGGGCGAATTTCAAATTTTAAGGGCTTTTTTTATGAGTGTAGGTCTTCATGAAATTTCATTAAACTTTTTATTTGATCATTAATATAAAACCTCAGATTCATATTTTTACGTGGCGTTCCAAGCAAAAAAAATATTTTTGAATGATGTCTTCAATTGGATGAAAATTGGACCATTGGAAGCTCATTATGAGAAAGTAACCCCAAGAATTGAGCTTTATTAACTCTTTGCGGTGCGCTATAAAAAAACGGTTTAAGATAGAGCTTTGCGATTTTTTATCGATTGTTCAGGATTCAAAAGCCCATCTGCAAAAAATTTAAAAAATTTCCGACATTTCTTTGCAAAAAAATTGATTTCTTCATAAAACTGAGCCTAGCAAAAAAGACCCATCCTTCAAAAATTTTTTTAAAAATATGTATATGTAATAGCCGCATCTTTTTCAAACATTTTGAGTGGCTGAACATGTTGGTAGCTTGGAAATTGAAGAAGTTCTAGCCATTTTTGTCATGTAATCTCAAAAAAATCAATATGGAAAATTTGGAAAAAATTGCTAATAGATTTTATATTTGTTTCTTAATTTGCCCAAAACATGTTTTTTAAGCTATTGAATTAAGTTTAGGACCCAGAAAAGAACGCTTTGGCTTTAAAGCTTACAGAAAACGATCTAGCAAAGAACTTTTATACGGATGACCTCCAACCGTATTCTTGGAACGCTTCTATATATAGGCTTTCAATCGTTTTATCAGAGAAAACAGTCGTTCACCTGTTGCCAACGACAAGGATCGTTGAAAACAGTTATATCAAATTCGCAAGATATAATCGAATTTCTTTGATTTTATGACCTCAGGTTCTTGTGCCACAAAATTATTTCTTGTTTCGTTTTCGCTGCAATTGTTCACATCGTCCTTATAAATTTATGCAGCTTTCACAATTTTTCAACTGATTGCTGGTTGGATTTTCTGCAATTAAATCCTTTAAAGCTAGAAATAACATAAATCGTTCTTTGAATCTCAAAATCAGATAATCAAATCCAATAAACGGTAGGATATTGTGGCTCTGTTAAGAAGCTCAAAATGTCATTACCATGTGCATTTGGAGGTCGATCTTTTTGTAGCACAAAGAGTATCGCAAAAACGAAATCTGCGAAAATTTCAAAAAAAAATTTCTCCAGGGCAAATCGATTTTATGGGTCATTCATTTTTAAATGGCGTCTCCATTTTTGATTTCAATAATATTCAAAATTAGACCTGAGCATGCCTAAATTTAGATAAGGCATAAAATGTAGGTCTGGAAAAAAAATTGAAAAAAACAAGAAAGATAGTCGGTCAAGACCGGCTTTAACATACTCCGTACCTGTGAAGTGCTGCCCATCACCATTGCGACCGGTGCTGCCCATAATTGTTTGTTTTCCGTATTACTCGAGTATCGTTCAACCGATCTTAAAAATTTTTTCAGCGGATCGATAAAGAATTCCGAATACTAAATATTTCCAGAAGATTCAAACCTTCTATGTATAAATCTGTGGGAGATATGACGTTTTTTCGATATTGCGGGGGCGGGAGGGGGCGTGGCCAAAATTGAAAATAAGCTTTATCTGCCTGCAAGTATAAGAAACATATGTTCCATACATGTCAAACTATCTATCTCTTACCATCTCTGAGATCTGTTTGTTCATTTGGACAGACGGACGGACAGACGGACACTTTTGCACAAACTTAATATACTCTGTGTGCCTCTGG
This sequence comes from Lordiphosa collinella, assembly GCA_018904265.1. Lineage (NCBI taxonomy): Eukaryota > Metazoa > Arthropoda > Insecta > Diptera > Drosophilidae > Lordiphosa > Lordiphosa collinella. The sequence goes on from JAEIFV010000366.1 coordinate 223,410, forward strand.
TACAGAGTATAAAAACACTACGACACAAATTTTTAAAAATATGCTGACCCACAGCATTTTGAAGTCAATTCTCATGTAAAATTCCTCGCTGAACCCGAATCAGGTGTCTGATTGTAAGAAAGTAAATCATTGATAATAGCCACATATTGCACTTAACCTTTTTATAAAGCTGAAAAATGGGTAAATGGGTCGAAACCCGTTCTACTTTCGGTATAAGTTGATTCCATTTCGGAATCAGCGGCCAATTTTGCATGGGGATCAACTGTCAATTAGGGTGGGTCAGAATATTGTGTCGTGGTGTTTTCATTCTTATAAAAAAATTTTGGAAATCGATTTTCGAGTTCAGCAATCCAACCTACACAAAAAATGCTTTTGCAGTATTGGGCTTCAGCCCAATACATTGCCTCTTAGTAATTGTTCTTGTCGCAATGAAAAACACGAAAATTTACCAGAATTTTGGAATAGGGTTAATTCGAAAGACTTAAAAAAACTCGAAACCAAAAGACGATAAGAGATGCCAACAGTTTTTTGAGGGATTAAAATGTTTAGTTACAGTTTTGTAATATGAGCTAGCGTTTCCGAGTTTTCCATACTATGGGCACTAATTCTACTTGACTCAATCTCCGATTGAAATTGGCTAGGGTATAAAGGCTTCGTCTCAGTTAAAAATTCAAGATTAGATTAATACTATTTATACAATTTTATGGAGGTCCAAAAAGCGCATTGGATCAGGTTAGTTTTATTGCTAAGAAATATATATGTATATAGGAGAGAGATATCTGACTTCAAAATATTTATGGCATTCGATTCTTAATCAACTTTTTATTGGATTTCGGGATGGCCAGAAATGATTTTTGATAATAATATGAGTAAGACAAAGGAGGATTTATAACACAATTTAAACAATTTTTCTGCATCCTGAAAAGACGCTACTTGATTGTACTCATAGAACATGGGTAGGCAATGAGAAGTCAGTAGACGCTGCCGCGATGCTTGAAAGTCGGCTGAGAAAAGTGATCAAACTTTTAGTCAACGAACTTTAAACCTGTATCAGCCATGCTCTTATTTAACCTTACTTTTACGATTTTGACATGTGAGCGTATGAATTTTACATTCAAATTTTATATATGTATGTGGCAAAAAGTTCTATGGTAACTAGATAAAATCCAATAAAATAATACAAGTTTAATAGCCCATTTCCACATAGCAAATAAAACCCCCCCGGGGAAGCTAACTTCGGCTCGACGAGTTTTGTATACCCTTGCATCTTACAGGTTCAAGTCAAATCAACTTTTAAGACTACCTTTTGGACCTTACTTTATAACACATACTACATAGATGCTATTCGACAACTTGGCGAAATCATGGAAAAGTCGACACATATAAAATAATATCTCTAATAAATTTCCGTTTTTTACTAAATTATTTCAAGATTTAACCATCAATACCAACCATACAGGAACGAGATTATCCCATTTCTTGGCAAAACCAAAATCGTTTAAAATCTCACTTTTATACACTACTATCTAGTTCACCTCCCTATCTAGACTATAGCATATACTGCCATAGGAACGATCGGTGAAACTAGTTCTAGTGAGAAACTTTTTTGTTTTTAATACATCCTTATCTTTATATACTTTTAACATTCTACAGGTCCAACGATCTTCCCTGACTTTTTGTATTTTATATAAATTCACAAAGTTTGGTCGAAACGAGTAACAGAGTACGATCGGTCGAAAAATAAAATTTTTGTTTTTAAGAGCTTTTATTGGCGTACACTTATTGATATACTTTGGACACATTTCTACAAAGTTTTATCAAAATCGGATGACTATAGCATAAAGCTGCAGTATGAATGATCGGTCGAAAAAGAAGTTCAAGTGAGAAAAACTTTTTGTTTTAAATGGGATCGCCTCCAAATTTCGTAATTAACAGTGTATTATGCTTTTCCATAGAAAAGTAATGTCCAAAAAGTATTCTTAGAAAAACTTTTTGTTTTCAATGGAAGCTGCAAGGGTATACAAAATTTCGGCCGAGTCGAAGTTAACTTTCTTTTTTCAATTGAAACGCCTCCAAACTTAGTACTTCTTGGTTTACTATGCTTTTCCATGATTCCACCAAATTTGGTCGAAGTCGGACATCTATATGGTATAGATGTCATAGAAAAGTAGAGTCTGAAAAGTAGTCTTATTTAGAAAAACCTTTTTGGCTTTCAATGGAAATTTCCTCCAAATTGGCATGTATTTGTTTAATATGCTCCCACAAGATACTACAAAGTTTGATCAAAATCGGATGACTTTAGCATATAGCTGCCATAGGACGATCGGTCGAAAAAGTTCTTGTGAGAAAAGTTTTTTGTTCTTAATGGAAACGCCCCTTACGTTGTCATATATTTATTTTATATAGTTTTACACAATTCTGCAAAGCTTTGTCAAAATCGGATGGCTATAGCATATAGCTGCAGTATGAATGACCGGTCGAAAAAGAAGTTCTAGTGAGAAAAACTTTTTTGTTTTAATTGGGATCGCCTCCAAATTTCGTAATTAACAGTTTGTTATGCTTTTCCATGATTGCACTAAGTTTGGTCGAAGTCGGACATCTATATAGTATAGCTCCCATAGAAAAGTAAGGTCCGAAAAGTAGTCTTAGCAAGGGAATACAAAACTTCGGCCGAGCCGAAGTTAACTTTCCCCTATTGTTTTAAATACAAATGGAAGGTTCCGGACGAAACAGTCTGTCTGTGTAACCTTAATCTGCTGTGTCCATATGTTCATATCATTGTTGTTGACTTCTGATGATTATTGAATTATAACCAATCTTCAAACTTGAGACGGCTTACAACCACATTGACTTAAATCATGTTGCTAACCCCATATAACTACATTAAAAAACAATGTTTAAAAACTGCCTACTCACTAGGAAATGTTTCTACATTTACATCAGTGATGGACAACGCCCAGACCGCCTGTACCTCGCAGCCCGGCCCGTAATGCGCAATAATATGCTCGACGGCCAACAACAAAATGCGGCCTAAAAATCTGCTCTGCAATTAATGCTGCACGTCTGCTTGATTTTGGTGCCTTCCCCTGATTTAGATCATTCAAAGCAGATCCAAGAGCAAAGCATTTCGAGTTGTGTCTGTGTGCAAATTGAAAACGGCCTTTGAACTTGATCTATCCATCTACGAATGTGATCCCAAAATAATGATACCATTAGAACTTTTTCATATGAATGATCAATTATTCCGCTCCAAAATCTCATGTGACTTAGAAATTGTGGCAACTTAATCCACATACACAAAGCCGCAAAGAAGCTTCTCCTCAGCCCTAGTGCCCAAAGAGCAAACATAATTTAAATTTCCATGCTCAAGCGCCGCTGTCAATTGTGCGCAAGCGCAACAACTCAGTTGGGAACGGTGAATGGAAACCTAAGGAAAAAATTTAAATACAAACAACTCGTCGTTGTGGCAACCAGCAAACTGTGCAGATGCAGACGATCCTCGGCAAGCGCTGGCGCTAAATCAAACGACTTACACGAAATTGCCATAATGACGACACGCTGACGATGGGCCTGCTGAGCTTCTGCCGATTGGATCGGTTCGTACACCGGGTAGATGCCAAATTATCCGCAGCAAAAAAAAATGATTGGAAAATGGCTTAAGCATAAGCAAAGAAAAAAGCTAAACACTTGTTGAAATGCCAAGAGCTACTTTAAAAATGATGGCACATGTAGCCACTGAATGGAGTAAGGGGCAAGTCGTGAGCCTCTCGACACAGAAGCCAGACTAATCGCAGGCATCAAGCAAAAAGCAAATTTGTGGCAGCTACTTGGGCGCTACTTAAAGCACACATGTGGAGGGACTGAATAATAGAACAGGCAAGCCCTACGTTGGGCGCCAACATTACATCACTAACAACAATCGATTTGATTTCTGTTTTATTTAAATCCAAGTCAGCCTGGAAACAATATTCTCCGTAGTAAATTCCACTTCCCAATTCAAATTTCACCGATTTGGAATTCTTACTAATTCTTGTTTCTTCCTGTCTTCACCAAAACCCAATCGAAAAATGTTTCAAATTTTTGTAATTTTTTCCTTGTGCTTGAGCCTGGCTCATGCCCAAGAGCTTGTTATCGCATCCCAGAAGGAAGACCACCTCTATCACCCCATCCGTTTGTACACCATCGAAGGACTCATTTTGACACCCGAACCTCATATCGAGGTGAGCCCTTTCTGGTATCAACACATCACCCTATCGATCAATGACGGCGAGTTTCTGGGCTTTGTGCGTCAAAACGGACGCTTTGTCATCAGCGGTGTACCCTCGGGCAGTCATATTCTGAACGTATATCATCCGGATATCCATTTTCTGCCCGTGCGAGTGGAAATTAGCGCCAAGGGTAAATTTAGAGCCCGCACGGTATACTACATTCAGCCAGCTCTGGTGATACAAATGCCTTATCCACTACGACTGCGACCCATGTGGCGGCAACGATACTTTCAAGTTCGAGAGCAATGGCGTCTCATCGACGTATTCCTAAGTCCCCTCGTAATCGTAATGGCTGTGCCTGTGATAGTAATGATGCTGTTACCCAAGCTGATTAACGATCCGGAGACAAAGCGTGAGATTGATAATATGCCGTTCCCGAAAATACCCACCGATGTGCCAGCTATTTGCGAGATGGTGACCACATATCTGTCCGGCAAACTGCCGTTGCCGGCGCCGACGCCACCATCAAAGAACAAGAAGAAAGCCATGAAGAATAATAAGACGTAACCCGGTTTGTGTTTTCCAACCCCCAAGAAGTAAACTGTTTGGTTTCATAAAAATTGATTTATTTGATCACATATTTTCTTTTGAAATTTCATAACTCTTTGCCTAGGCATATGGCAGCCCTAAGAAGGGCTTTTTATACTGATCTGGAAGCCAAAGTCTTTCAAGGATTGACGCTTTAATTTGTGATTTTGTGATATCCTGCAACGAAAAGAGAATACAGATAGATCGATTAGTAAGGAGTTCAAGAGACGATTAAAATAAATTAAACTTTAACTGTCACTTTGGATGAACAGAACGATTCTTGAAAGCAACTAAATTAAAATTTTAAAATTTTTGGCTGTAGTCATGTTAGACGATCCGGTACAACCCTACGTTTTCAAAACTGAATTAATAGGGCTTAAATCAAAATCGAGCTTGCGACCACTAAAGTGTATACAAAAATACGTAACGTTAGAAAACAAAACTATTATGAAGCCTAAAAATCGTAGTACATATTATTAATTGTGGTCTTGTTTAAGTGAACAGTTCACATTTACTAAGAACCAATTTCGGCATTTTGAAATGATTTTGAGATTTCCTTAAACCAGGGATGCAAACCGGATCTGAACCGAGCCGAACCGGAACCGAACCGCTTATTCCAGTTGATAAACCGAACCGCAAGACAAACCGGCGACCCTTCAAAAAAGCTCAACCGAACCCAAAACCACAAATGAAAACAGTTCTGTTGGGTTCATTTCACTGACGATTCTCCAGACGTACAAATTTTGGGAATTATAATCCATTTGCTACGATAAGTACTCATCGATGCCGGATTTAAGAAACGTATGATCCCGTACACCTCCTGTAATTCTCCGCCGACTTCTTATATATGCCTGTCATTGTGAAAGTTGCAAATCGATTTGTTGGCGTATCTTATTTCCTTTACGGGACGATATTCTCGTTAGTCCGTCGAGATTCTTCTTTTTAATCCAACTTTTAGACAGGAGTATAGCTTTTAAAGTGATATCAAAATGGACGACTATTAAAATTTTCTGTAGGAATTCCATTTCGCAAAAGTTCGGGGAAAAGACGCTACAGGTGAGCTTAAACATTGCAAAAAGTTTTTTGGTATAAAAAAGCTTTCTCTGAGAAATTTTTTAGTATTTTAAGGAATGACTACACCAAATATAGTTGGTTCAAACAAAAACCCGGGGAGGTATTACCTCTAAAAAACAGAACTTATACTTTATAATATGTTTGAACCCAACGGGCCCAACTTTTTTTTAACTTATGCAGCTTCTAAAGTCCAAAAAAATTACTTTCTGAACAGATTTAAGGACATTTCTGAATGTTAGACTTTACAATGGGCTTAAAGGGTTAAGATTCGGTGGAATTAGACAGTTCTAGAACAAAAAAAGTTTTTGCCATGATTTTGGATTTGCCGAATCTTCAGAAGTCCGAAAAAATGACTTCCAAACAGATTTCAGGGTAAGCTGTGACGATATGCCCAAAGAAGGGCTTTAAGAGTTGGGATAGGGTGTAATTAAGGGCGATCCAAGAATATCAAGGAGTTGGTGGAACGTTTTCAGACTGCTTTACCTTTAAAAATTCGAAGAATACCTTTCCGTGCAGACTTGAGGACAAACTGGGACTTAAAACTTAAGGGGGTTGACCCGCGTGTCAACAGTTTTTTACCAGTTTTTGGGGAATACTTTTTTGAAGCGCAATTATAGCTTAGAAGTTTGATTTTTTACCATATGTTTAGTAACTATTTAAGTAAATTTATAAAGTTTTTGAAGTTAAAAATAATGAAAACTTTTCGTGATACAGCGCGGCGAAGTAATTCATGTTAAAAAAAGTTATTGCATTGGTCAACACTTTTCCGGCCGACTGGGAGATCCGATTTCAAGAAGGAAAAAGGCATTTTAATAAAATTTTACGAGACTGATTTTTTTTCTAAAATAACACCTTTTTTGGCCTGTTTTGTTGCATAAAAAAACGACGTAACATTTTTTAATTATCCTAGCTCATCTCATATGTGCTGAATATACCCTTAAAATTTCAAGGGAATCGGTCAAGTCGGTTTTGAGTTATCTTGCCGACCAGTTGAAAAACAAGTGGTTTCGAGAAAACGCGTTTGAAAGTACAATACCTTCTACGTTCAACGCATTCTCAGCGCTATAACTTTTAAACGACCATCGAACACCGAAAATTCTTTTAACCACATATTAAGATAGATTTTTTGAAACACAGGGTCAACCTTTTTAAAGTTTAAGGCTTGAGACTCGACGAAATTAAAGACAATCCTTGAACAGAAATGAGATTTGGCAACTTTTCTGACTGCCTACTTTCGAAAGTCTAGAAAAAAATTACTTTCCATGCAGATTTAAGCGAAATTCGGGACTTAAGGGGTTGAGATTCGGCGGAATTAAGGGCGATCCTAGAACAGAAATGAGTTATCGGAAATTTTTTTTAACTAATCGTAATTTCAAATGTCCATGAAAATTTCGGGATGTTATACTTGAGGATGGGCTTTAAGCAGAGCTCCCAAAAAACTCTTAACACTTTCAACGTCTCCAAAAAAAAAGTTTGGTTACTGACACAACGAAAACAGGGAGCAAAGACAGTTTTCAGTTCTGTTTTTGCTCAATTCTGTTGCGCTCAGAGCAAAGGCCGCTTTTTTCGTTTCAGTTTCTCTTTTTTTTTTTCTGTCTTTTTCTTTATATTTATCGGAGGGGGGACTTTAATTTTTTTTTTTTTTTTTTTTTTTTTTTTTTGAAAACCTAAGAATATTTTCTTTAGAATAGCAATAGTTTTTATCATTATTCGGAAGTGATTGGACAGTTTTCAAAAGAAATCTCTGATTTAACGAAATGCTAAAGTTTTTGTGACTTTTTAAAGAAGACCTAAATTAAACGTAATCCAATTTTAACGTTAAACAATGGATTCTTAGACCAATTTTCTTAGAATTTTCGAAATAACAAAATTGAGCCGCCCTAGTGCTTTACCCTTCTACCAAGTTAAAGCGATTCTTCTCTTAACAGCTTTACATTCATAACTAGCCTTCTTCTATAACTTTCTGTAAAGGGATTTGTTGATTTTGGTTGTATCAACCGCTCGCCCTTATTGAAAGATCCTACTAATCTAGCTGAGACCCAAGTGTCTGTATCAACCACCCACCCTTTCTTAAATCAACGTAAATCACTTTAATATAATTACCTTGAAAAAGTCGGCCTTGCTGCTAGCTGAAGAGCGCTATGCAGGACGCAGCAGGCTTTGTGTTTTAGGCAAAGAAAACATCCCCTTCTGCCTGCGTCTGAGTGTGTAGATCCATCGTATCTCTCTCTCTCCCTCTCTCTGTATCTACACCCTGTGACATCTGTCAACATCATTCATCATCCATCCATCATCATCAACTTCATCCTCAACAATATGAATACCGAGTAGTCTCTTCGGCGACTTCGGTGGTGTCTTTTTGGTGGTCGTCATGCCGCCGCCATCTTTTTTTTGTGTTTTGTATTAAAATGGCCTGCTTTCTGGCATTTTGACTTAAGAATCTCAGGGCGACGCGCCCAGCGAGAGGCAAACAAAAAGTGTGAAAATGCTTTTGTTCGAAACAACGAAAAAAGGCAAACGAGTGCGCCGATCGCAGCTTAGGCGGTCTTCTCTTTCTTGACGCAAAACTGACGCAAGGCAGCGAGCGAATTGCTGGCACTCAGATTCTCCGGTGACTCGGCACCTGTGGCGGCGGCGACTGTTCCCGCCGCAGCGGCTGCAGCCAGTTTGGCACGGGTATGGGCACCGCTGTTACTGCCCAGCGAATCGAACATGGAGGATAAAGCGTTGAGCGAGTCGCTAGGATATTTTTTGCTGGACTCGCTGTTGTGACTGGAGGCGGAGGCGGGTGATTTGGGTGTGACAGAGCGTTGACTTTCGGCAGGACTTCGCGGAGCGGCGGCGGAAGACTTGGGTGAGCTGCGCTCCACGTTGTTGTTGTTGTTATTGTTATAGCTGCCGTTGACTGTGGTGGTGGAGGTCTCCATTTTGGGTGAGTCCTGTGGGGTGGTGGGCGATTCATCTTGAAGCTCAGACTTGATGTCCATTTTGAGCGGTAAGTCTGCATTCTCCTGCTTAATACTTAAGGGCTTGGACTCCTCCTCCGGATTGGCATTCTTCTCGGGTGTTGGCGGAGCCTCCACACGTGGTCTAGCCTCGGCACTGCATTCGCTACCGCTACGCTCGCTGCTGGTATAACGATAATGCTGGAAGTACGGGTCATTGGCATCTATCAAGGGTTTGTTGTAATCCACCGTTTCGTCTATGCCCAGACGTTTTAGTATGCTGGAGGCCACGGGTGAAGTGTTTTTGGTGGAAGAATTGGAAGGACTGCTGGCCGGTAGATTGGCCTGGCGTTGAGCGGGTGTATCGAAGCTGGTGGTAAACATTTGCTCAATGGCACTGAGCACCGAAGAGGCTCCGGCTTTCCCTTGGTTGCCGTTCTTCTGATCGTTCAGATCAGGTGACTTGGCGGCATTTTGTTTGGCCAAGAGTTGGGCAGCCTTGGCCACCTCTTCGGGGGATTTAACACCGGTGATGTACTGTCTCATCCGTTCGGCAAAGAGAGCAGCCTCTGATTTATCCGCTGGATGCTTCGCCAAAGCGTTCTTTTCGTTATCCTCCTGATGCGAGTTGTTGCCACCGCCACCCTTCATTTCGAGAAGCTTGCGTACCGGCAAGGATTTCTCTCGTTTCTTGGGAGCCGGTCGTTTGCGGGCTCCCGCCGACTGCAGCAAAGGCTCGGCGTAGTGATTATTCTTGGCCATGTGATTGCTCAAGTCGCCCAACGAGCTGAAGGCCTTGTCGCACACCTTGCAGGTAAGCACTGCACTCAGGGTGCGACTTTCCTCAGAGCTGAGACTACCCTGATTGTCCTTGTGATCGGAGTTGGAATTATTATTGGCCGATTTGATGGAAATACTTTGCTCCTGGGAGAGTATGTTGGTGTAATGCTGCGTCTCCTGCATATGCTTGGTCATCTCGCCCAGCGAGCGGAAGCTCTCGCCACAGCGCATACACTTCAATATCTGCATGGCCTGCTCCACACCCTTGCCTAGCCAAACATTTTGGCCACGGACCAGTTTCCTGGGCAAAGGAGTAGGCGGATCGCCGCGATATTGAAACGCATTCTTCACATTCGCCGACGGGGAGTGATTGGAGTTGGCGCTGTTTTGCTTGCGCAGATTATGACTGGTGGACGAGGGTGGTGCTGGCGGTGGCGGATTGGGATTTTGATGGGGATTATTGCTGGGGAGATTGCCGAAGGGCGGCACATTCACACCGCAGTGTTTGCTATCCTTCATGTGGGTGGTCAGTGCCTCCAGAGTGGGAAAACTCTGCTTGCACCACACGCAGCGAAAGACGGAGCTGGCTACTCCTTTATTCTGCCAGTGGGATTGCCAGATGTTGTGACGTGCTTTGGTAACACCGCCGCCACCCGCTGAACCGCCACCACCTCCCGCACCACCACCACCGCCGCCGGCTGACTCATTCTGCTGCTGGGCTGGGCTCTTGGGTGGTGGTGTGGCCTTCATGGCATGCGTCTTCTCTTTATTGCTTCCTCCCACCGCACCGCCTTTCACTATATCTGACATCTTTTCCAGTGGATCCATTACCAGATCATTTTTGCCATTCCAATCGGGAAATTGTCCAGCCCGAAATATATTGGCCGCTGCCACCGCCGCTAGATAAGGATTAACGCCAGGCATTATGCTTGCAGGTGGAGCCGCATTGGCCGGCGGACTGTCAGACTTGAACATCTTCTTCACTTGTATTTGTCCCAGATTGTGTTGCTGTTGTGGCGTCTCGGGTTCATGACTACGTTTCCGTGTGCCCACAGAGAGATCAAGTGGATTATTGGCCGCATCATCGAAATCTTCCTCTTCGCCCTCAGAGGCTGGCGGTTCGGCTGACTCTGCTCGGGCATACAGATTGGTACGAAAGTCCAAAGCCTCTGAATTATTACTGGAAGATGCTGTGGGTGAGGCCTGTGGCGGCAGCTTAAATGGAGCGGCAGCCTCATTGGGTAATGGCAGCGGCAAACGTGGACCACCCGCTGCTGCAGCGGCGGCCAAAGGAAAACCATATTGTTGTGCCGCAGCGGCTACCATGTGCAGGTAGGCCTCCATTGAGGGAGGCTGTGCGGGCAGCGATTGCGGCACCGCCGGGAATGTGGAATGATGCATTGAGCTGGGCATGGCAGGCAGGACTCCCGTGGAGGAGGGGTTATGTGCATCTCCTCGGTGACCACCTGAGTTACCGCCGCCGCCTCCACCATTGTCAGAGGAATTGGAATCGTGGGAGGGGCAACGCTCACTGGAATTGGCCGATTCCGTGGAACGTGGACGTGCTGTGGGCAGAGCGCTGCAAAAACAGAGAAGAGAAGAAAAGCCGGGTTAGTGTGATGTACCAAATCGAGGGACTATGATCACAAACGTTATTTCTTGAGGTATTATTTATTAAGAAAATTGAAATAAACTTCAACCGTTTGTTGTGATGAGGTAAAAATGTTTACAAACAACATTGACCATCTGGGGGAACTGATCTCATAATCGCTAGTCCCTATCTATTCGTGATGTTACTTTGAAACCGACTCGAAAAACGAAACTTTACCTGCTAAGAACGGAATGATTTGGGTTAGAAGCCCGAGCTTAAAATAAGTTAAATGCCCTCTGATCCAAACCTAATTCGATACATTCTCATATATAGTTTATGTAATATATTTTTATGACTGTTTTAATGACCTTTATACTGTTAACTTGCAGTTTTTACTGGCTCGAGGTATTGTTATGCTATTGGCATAACTTTAAACAGAGGCACACACCACAACAAAGGAGGCATCAGACTTGATCGGACGCGTTTCATGAGGGGCCATAGGGTATTATAAGAGAGTATTATAAAATTGTCCGGATAGTTGAAACGCATAGAAGGAAGCATCTCCGACCAGATAATGTATATAATATATTCTTGATCAGCATGACGAGGTGAGTTGATTTAAACCGTCTGATTCTATGCAATCTCCTTTGCCTCTAAGTACAAATACGCTGCACATTTGTCGGAACCGGCCGGATCGGATGACTATATCATATAATTGTTATAAACCTCGTAAATAACAATTGAACATTTTTGCCTTTGCGGTCTGCTTAATAACAAGCCCGAAAAAAAAATCTCGCTCTGAGCAGAACACTTCTTTTCTCTTTGTTTTTGTTCTCAGTTGAGCTTTTCTTGCTTTGCTCATTCAATAACAATTTATAGACAGCGATCATTAACAGTCAGTAGAGCAAAAAGCCGAAAGACTCACCTCAAAGGGTCTTTTTTGTCCTTTATTTGTTTTGTGTGTGTGTGTGGCTTGTGGTGTGAGTCGCAAGCCCAAACAGACACCTAACTCACACGTACACATACACAAACGCAAATGACTTTTACCTTCTTTGCTTGCGACGATTTGCTCAGTGAATGAGCAGAGCAAAATGTAAACGAATCCATTGGATGTTCGTTGAGCACTGAGCGATTCGTTCATGAGCCGATGTGAACGTTTCATCTCTGACTTTTTGCTTAAAGAGTCCGTAAATAACTGTTATTTTTGGACAACGAAAAACGGTCAATTGTTATTTGCTTGCTCTGGTCTTCATACATTTCAAAAGGATTTAGGAGCCGATTTTATAATTTTTATTTATGATCGAAAATGAGTACTGGTTCGGTTGTGGTTCACACAGTTTCTGAACCGCCCGTTCAGTTCATTACATGGCATATTATAAAATATTTTGATTTCTGTCGTAATGTGACTTTTCGCACACTTTGAAAATTGAATTCCTATTAACCATTTGAATATGTTTAAGATCCTTTCAAGAATGTCAAAAAATTATGAAGTTGCATTTGATAGTCGCTAGAAAAGAATACGTATTATGCATCTTACACACCCTATTAATCGTATGAGAAAAAACTCTCATGGCTATGATTAAATTAAGCTGAAGAAGTACATCAGAAAATTGAAAATATTGTCCAATAGAGGACGACAAATCAATTAAAAACTTTCAAGAAAAGAATGCAGACAGATGACAAGTATATTAAGAGATCGGCGGACAAGTGCGGTAGACTTACAGGAGTACATGTTGTAGAATTTGTGTAAAGTCATCCTAAGTATCAATTCAGACTATTAGTGATCCCCTTTGTAGAGGTTCAAATTAAAATTACCTTAGGAAAACGAAATTCAAAGGTATCATTGGCTAGAGGAAAGCTATTTAAGTTTTAAAACTCATCAGAGAACTGAACCGTATTGAAACGTTTTTCTTTTTGGTTTTTGGTTCGGTTTTTAAAAGGAAGCAAAATGCGGTTCGGTTCTGTTCAGAACCGGTTTGCATCCCAGTTTTTGATATTATTGATTTTAATAATTTTAACTTATTGGCTAGGCATTAGGCAGCCAGGAGTTCTTGTCGTAGTCGATTTGAATAAGAACCTCCTGTTATTGTAAGTCACTTTTTTATCATTCAGATATATATCTATATTTCCTATGGCAAAATGTAATGTAGAGCACTAAAAAGTGTAATTTTGGTTATTTCGTGCAGTGTTAGCTGAGCCCCCAAATAAGTTCAAGTCCATCTCTAATTTGTATTAATGTTTGGTAAGCGTTAAGCATGTCATTAATACCAACATTTGCGTCTACTCCGCATTTTGTCCATACCCAAAAAAATCTCAACGCGTTGCCTCATGCTAAACTTTTTACCCAACAGTTTAAAAATTGATGACGCCATAAACAAAATGCTTTTCATTAGATTTATAAAAACTAATATTTTTCAAATATATTTCAAACGAATTATTCTAAACGTTGATGGCGTCTCTGTCCTCGTCTTCTTAGTCGCCGCACACCTGTCGTTATAAATTGTGCTCCCCACCAATATAAAGGCCATATATCAAACACCCACCCCGAAAAAAAGCACATGGTGACTAAATGCAACAGTTTTCACATATAAAACCAAAATATTGATTTATAATAAAAAGAGAAGAGAAAAGCCGAAACTTATCAAAATATTTGGTCATAAATTGGCTGTGATTCAAAGAGCGAATATGAAGATAGAAAATGCATAAAGGAATCTACCTAAATTGGGCTTTTAATTTGGGTGTTTGATTATCAAGAAATTATGATTAAACAAGTTTGAGTTACATTTTGCTACGTTTATAAATTGATTGAGCAAAACGAGTTTCGGGGAAAGAAAACTAGTTTAAAGAATTTAAAAGCAAATTGCAGAAGTTTGTTAGTGGGGAGTCCTCCCGTTGGTTCTTTGCTAATAAAGTGCGACAAATTATCTGGAATTTTTGAACAACTTTCCTGGTTTTTTCTAAAGGCGATGACGTAAAGAATTAATAAATCATGCAAAAACCAAATGCTTAAAGTTGTTACGCTCTGCTGGCCACTAGGTGGGTGTGTACGGGTGTGTGTGTGTGTGTGTTTATGTGATGATGCCTATTACTGAAAGATTTATGTACGCAATTTGCCTTTTTGGTTGGATTAGTCATGTGTTTTTTTTATCTTGGATTTTCCTCTATATACTAACTGCAACTATGACTGCAACTTGTCAAACTGTGACTCTCTCGTCAGACAAGCAGACAGAACGACAATCCAACTGGTAATTACTCGTAACTGTACGGGAAAGCTACTGGGGTGTATAAATCATTTCTGATTAAAGCTTAATCGAATAACAAGATTTTGTATTATGATTGCATGAAAATGTTGTCAGAGAGAAGAAAACTTGTTGCTATGATAATAAATTTTAAATAAAAATTGAGTTTCTAAACTGGCCCCCATGAAGTTTATATACTCTTTTTTAGATGTTGAATTTTACTTTTGGTAATAAATAAAAATTAATGTTTAGTTTAATATTAGAACTATATTTAAGCATTAAAACAGGTTTGTTTTAGGTTTTAGGATCTAACCGAATCGTGGCTTTAATTCGGTTCAGTGGTTTAGGTATCACATCTGTTCGATTTTTTTAGTGTTCTGCATTAAATAAATACTCCAAGCACCTAGAAAAGGGAATTTAATTGCATTCCCAGTTATAAAGGCATCTTGGAAACAAATTTTAAGGGTTTTTAAGGGACGCTAGGTCGGTAACAGGTTAAGACTACCAGCTTGAGTTTGCGGTTCGGCTTAGAACCGTTTTGCGGTTCGCAATTCTAGCATGAGTTCCCGGAAGTAAGAGCTTTTCTCATTAAATCCTACTCTTCGACGGATCGTTCTTTCGACTAAATCAGTGGTGGGCACGAAATTTGATTTTGGGAGCAGTCAAAGAACAACAGAAAAAACAATCCCTATTACCGCTGCTCGAGTCCACATGCCAGACACACTCTGCACATAGTTGATTTTGCAGTCGTCTCTGCCGCGCACACGACTGGCGCCCCGCAATACGCATAAGATTTGTTGCTGATCTCGCTTCAAAGCGAGGTAATTGCACTAGTCGATCTATCTCGTTGTGTGTGGTGGCGCGAAGAAGCGATGCAATTTTGAATGCGTCTGCGTGGCGCCAACATAACTTTCGAAAACAACAGGAGCAATGGGAGCAAGGGCTTGCCCACCGCTGGACTAATTATTACATTGATATTGTTGTAAAGGATAAATAACTACAGAGTTTGAAAAATTTACAATTAAAAAACAAAGCTTTTTACTCCCTAAAGCCTGTTCCCAAATAGCACAAAGCATCCATTAAATTTTAAGTCCGAAAATGAATTTAAGATTCCGAAAATTAAACATTTTTATATAATTTTCCAGGAATTGTCAAAATATGGAACTCTACTTTTGATTTTTAACATTCCCTCAGTTCATTGAACTAAAACTAAAATCTTTTTAAGGTCGTTGCTAGACTTCGAATTCGATCTATCCGAAATGATAAAAGATCTATCAAAAAAGTCAAGTGAATGGAAGTTTGAAGTTAAAAGATGAGTGAGGCATAAGGTTATTGGAAACGGGAACATTAAATGATTCCGAATACGGCAACAGGCCTACTATGTGTGCAATTAGCTTACTTAATGTGCTTTAAAATTGTACAAAACTTTGGTTCCATAAGAAAGAATCAATAAAATTTTTTTTATGTTCATTTGAAGTATTTGTGGGTCCATATTTGTATATAATATAGTCATCGAATGCAACTGGTTCCCACAAATGCATAACCATAATATAAAGAAGACAAAATTTAATGAATTTTTCAATTTTGTTTTATGGAATTAAAACTTTAATGATGTTTTATTTTATGAAGTTTTCTTATAGACTAGATTCTATATTTTTCCTAAATAGCTGATACGATGCTACAATTAGAACACAAGTTTGCTTATAGGTTATTAATAAGTATGCTTAGTGCACTATGAAGTGATTTTGGAATAATTAAGTCCCTAAAAAGTCTTAATTCGTGTTTTTCTTTGTGGCACGGATACACACGAGTTTTTATAATATGAAAGAAATTTATTACACATCAATCAAATTGATATTTGTATATTGAATATCAAATTAAATAAACTAATTTTTTCATCAGAGTAACAAAAAGTCGTGCATGTCCGTGTCACGTAGGCAAAAACAGAAAACACGACCTACTCGTGCTCTAGTAAGTAAAATGGGTGTCAAAATTTGTACTTCCAAAAAGTTTTCTGCATCCAATTGACTTAAAATATTTTTCATTAAACCATTTTTGGAAAATTTACTGAAGCATATCAATATTTTTACCGAACCGTAGGATTACAACCAGTTCTTATGTCAGTCTATTTTGTGTGCCTGGTTGATACAACCTCTGCAAGGGTATTTTGTAATGTTTTAAATGCGGGTTTAATCGCACTTATGCCATCTCGCTTGGCTAATTACTGTCGTAACTGTTTAGTAATTCAACATTTTTTTTAAGCTGCCAATGCTTTAGCGTTCCATCACAAATGTGTCATTTGTGGAAACTATCAATTTTCTACATTTGTGGATTTGTATTGTACTCGTGTGTACTCGTCGTCGTTACCATCCATCAATAAAGGTTTGTTCCATTTGAACAAGTTAATTCCGTTGAGCGATCGTTTATTAATTCAATTCTTTCGTCAATTCTTTTGTAACCAGCAAACTCATCACCCAAAATTCCCGCAAAACTTAGCGCCACATGGCCTTACACATACGCCCACACACACTCACACAAAGGCCAATCATTCAAAGAAATATTGAAATATTTTCTTTGCGGACTATAAAAACTAACAAAAATCCATAAATGATTGTAAACTCAAGCAAAAGAGGAAATCAAAAACTGAAATTTTGTGAAAATAAAATGTTTATTAATTTATGCAAAATATGTGGAATTGCTTTTGTGTCATCGGTTTTATTGCCTGATCTGTTGCTCTGCTTCTACTTAATTGGAATAGCGTTTGGCGTTGGGTTAGATGTGGCTGGCTGACTGTTGTTGATGATTATGATGAGCTCTCTGCTCATAACTCACAGCTCTCAAATCTCGAATTAAACGCCATTGTTCCATACAGATTTTTTACGAGCAAAAGCCTTTGTTGGGCCATTGTCAGCGGAGGGGGAGGAGGCGGTAGTTGCTGAGCCACAGTTTCGTTTTTGATTTTTTTTATGTTTGATTTGGTTTATGGCTCTTTGAGATTTGAATAACAAATCGAAATGTTGACATATGTTTGCTATTGTGGCTTTTGTTGTTGCAAAAAAAAAATAAAAATGTACAAAATTAAACACATATTTCGAGCAATAAAGATTTCTAGCTTATCAGTAATCATTTTTGAGGGAAGCTTGTGAAAGTCTTGGAAAGAAAGCTTTTAGAGGTGATCTATGACATGGCATTTTTCAAACTGCTCTATCAATCAAGATAGATAGTCGGTCAAGCGCGACTGTAATTTTCTCTGTACCAACGAAAGTGTATGCTCAGGATGAATTTTGCTGAAGTTTTTGCCCCATACCTGTCTTACCATCTCAAATGGACAGACGGACATGGCAATTCCGAATCGGCTGATCATGCTGATCAAGAATATATATACTATATAAAGGACCGGAGATGCTTCCTACTTCAGCTATTTTGCGTGTGTAAAGTTGCAGATGGCGAGATGAGAAATGCATGCAAAAGCGCTCACCTTTCTGTTTTGATTTTTTTGCCCACCGCTTATCTATTCTATTAGTATAAGTTGGTTACGTACACTATATAAACGGAATAGTCTGTGGAATAATGTGAAAACTCCAATTGGTGAGAGGTTTCTAAGCTATCTAGTTCCGTAAACTTTTAAGGATCATTACTCAACTTAGTCGCTTGTTATATGAGTTATAATCGCAGTGGGCCCATAGAGGCCTCTACACACCTTTACACAGAGAAAACAAAAAGTCAATATCAATTCGATCAGGGCTGGTTAACTTCATATATTGCCCAATATCATTTTTTCATATCTTTTTGATGTTAAAAAATGTCAAATTGAAGCTAGATAATATCATTTGATATTAAATTTTGTGTGATTAATATCATTATTATATTGCATTAATATCAGGGATCCAAACCACTAGAAAATAAGTCCTGGTTCGGTTCAGTGGTTCTCAAAGTTTCTGAACCGTCGCTTCGGTTCTTAACATGGTTTTCGGAGCTAATTGAACCGCTGTTTTGGTTCGTTTTAGTGGTTCATAAAGGCACATTATGAAATGTTATAATTTCAGTCGTAATGCGACTTTTCGCATACTTTGAAAATTGAGTTCACATAAACCATTTGAATATCTTTAAAACCCTAAGAAGAATGTCCAAAGTTTATGATGTCGGATATGCAGGATCTATAAGTTCCTAGAGGAATGCCCTTTGAAAACAAATAGTGTCGGATAGAAAAGAATACGTACCATCCTACACGACCTTTTTATAATATTATATGAGATAAAACTCTCCTGGCTAAGATTAAATTAGGGACAAGAAGTACTACAGAAAATTTTAAGTATTGTCCACTAGAGGACAAAAAAAGAATGCAGATTGAGAAAGGTGTATTAAGACATCAAGTCATCCTTAAAGGTTATATTGATCCGGCAACACTAGGGATGTATGGTAGATTCAAATTACCAAATAAATAAGTATCATTGGCAAGAGGAAAGCGATTCACGTCTTAAAGCTCTTTCGAGAACTAAACTTAACCGAGCGGATTTTCTTTGTGGTTTTTGTTTCGGTTCAGCATTTCCGAAAGGAAGCCGATTCGGTTTGCGGTTTGATTCACCAGCTTAAATAAGCGGTTCGGTTCAGAACCGGTTTGATATGAAAAAATCTCACTTACTAAATTTCAGGTCATTTTCTACTTTATTATATTGGCTTTTTAATGAAATGAAAAAATGTAACACTGAGCCCCAGATAATACTATTTTTTTTTTCTGTGCAGCCATTGCAACCTATATGGGTTTTGATATATAAGGCTGGAGTAAGATCAGAAAACGCTAATACTGTTTTCAAATAAGTTATGCTTAGAACATGCAAGCGTGTGGAAAGTGTTCCTGAATATAGTATTGCTGCAGTTCAGGGGTTACCGATAGACTCTCTCATAGATAAACTATAAGAAAGATTACTCAAGAAGTTCAATGGGCACAGTTTAACATTTTTCGAAGTGTGGAAAACAAAATTAGATATAATTTACTAAAACACCAAACCCAATAGTATTATTAAGACTTTAATTAAGATTTTTGGAAATGAAACGAAAAACTTCACGAAGTTTAAAACTGTTGGATGAAGAAAATCGGGAAGAATAAACCTCTAGGGTCAAAAAACCATCTATACCAATGCAGTACTTCTGATATCGAAAACTCTTGATGTAAGGCATAATATTAACAACAAAAAAATTTTTCTTTATTTAAATAGCTTAACAAAAAGTATTACCGAATATACGATAATTTTTGTTGTTGGAACATTACGACATGGACTTTTGAATCGTCTGTCGGTAAAGAGAGATTAAGTAAATAACTAATTTAAAGCAAACCTCAGTATTTATTAGTTTTCTATATGATAAAGAGTTTAGTGACAAAGTGATCTAATTCTTCCAAGCCTTTATGGACTTCACAGTTTAATCCTGCATTTATTTGGAAGAGTTCAAAAGTTTGGTTCGTGGGATTTTGGGGATTGGACATCTTAATTGCGTTCTTTAAGGTTTCAAGAGAAGCATTTATATTTTTGTTCAATATTATAAGATCACATCTTGTTTTAAAAACGCAAATTACCTTGTCTCATTTGCAATTGATTAAAGTAGCTTTGTTCTAGACCAAATATCTATGGGCGTTACTCGTGGATCTGCTCCACATAGTTTGGTATTCCTGAATTTCTAACAGCTTTTTAAAATCTTGTGCACTATTTTGCCTCTTCATTCTAGTCAAAGGTAAGCTCCAGACTAAGATGAAATTGGTACTTAAATCGATTATAGGATTAGCCCTTCCTACCCTAAGAGTATTTTCGAAAACCGGGTTGGTAGCCTGTTCGATCAAGGTGATCCAAGTATTCAATTTTGAATTTTTTTCTGAGCTTCTTTTCGTAGTTTCATTGATCTATTGTTTTAGAAAATTTACACTGTCATATTTTTATTTATGAATTTTCAACTTGTATTCTATGTTTTAGTATCGATACAGTGGCCGGGTGTGGCTCAGCGGCTGTGTGTACGATCGCTATGCAAGATGTCATGGGTTCGACCCCGCCTCGGGACATCTAATGAAAAGTTTTTCTTTAAAAAACTTACAAGCCCGGCCATCTTCACTAGCTGTAGGGCCATCTTTAAAGTAACTAGCCATGAAAAAGCTTCTCAAACTGCTTTTCGGATTCGGCGTTAAACTTAAGGTCCCTTTCTCTAGTGCAAAAACTAGAAGCATACAAGCCAAGAGATTGAGAGGAGCTCGGATTAGGCCCTTTGGGCTGTGTCAAGCCAAATACATAATATGTATATCTGTGGCTACTTCATTTGGGACCAATTTGTCATCTTCTAAATAGCTGATATGTGTCAGATAAACAAACAATTTACTTTGCAATTCATAAGTTTATCTGACATAGAAGATGAGAAATCGCCTCTAAGCCTATAATAATGATACATACAGCCTTGTTCTCATTTCCACTTCCGCAAAAGTTGTATGCTTTAAACACCAAATTAAGTCGTAAGACCAGTTTTAAATATCAAAATTTTTGTGGAAGTGGAATTGAGAACAAGATTGATATTTTATATATATGTTTATATATAAATGTCGTGTCACATGTTTGTTAGCAAACTCCTCCGAAACGGTCTGACCGATTTTAATAATATTTATTTTGTATATATTTCGTTACACTAGGTGATTTGGCTGTCCTTCTGCAGATCACTGTTTTTAATTTTTTGACAAAAGTTTTAAACAGTATATTTTTTTCATTTAGCAACAAAAATTATCTATAATCACAAAATTTCACCTTCCTACAACCACTTTGTCATTTTTAAATAGCGATTTGAGTATTTTAACAATTTAAAGAAGGAGTGTGCTATGCAACTTTTCTCAAAGTATTTGTTACATAGGAAAACACAGTGGTTACTTAGTTACTTAGGTAACTTAGAGAACAGCTAATTAATGTTTGAGTAAAAAGTTGCCGCAGCATGCTGTTTCTTTGTGTTTCGCTGTGTTTTATGATTGTAAAAGGTTGGTAAACTTCTAAACAAACAAAAAACATTATCGGTGTATCGATTTTCATAATTAACTAGAACCATTTTTATGGCAGAACAACGTTTGCCGGGTCAGCTAATTTATATATTAGTTATAAACCGATTGAAATTTAATGTTTTAAGTTTAACTTTTTAACTATAATAAAGCTCCTAATTAGACTGAAAACTGAATTGTTTTATGAGAAAAAGTGGTCTAGGGTCTGAGGTGCGAATTACTTCTAATGCAAAAACAGCCGGTACCTGTGTTATCCGTTCATAACATATCTAAAGGGCTTCTCAAAACAAGATTAAAAGGCTATTTTTATAACCTTGCAGAGGGTATTATAAAATTGTCCGGATGTTTGTAACGCATTGAAGGAAGCATCTCCGACCACATAAAGTATACATCTTCTTAATCAGCACGACGAGCTGAGTTGATTTAGCCCTGTCCGGGTGTCCATCTGTTTCTATGCCATCTCCTTCGTCAGTTTTAAAGCTATCTTCACCAAACTTTGCACAAAGTCTTTTGGTACAAATACGCTGCACATTTGTCGGAATCGGCCGGATCGGATGACTATAGCATATAGCTGTCATAGGAACGATCGATTCAAAAACTAGTTTTAGTAAGAAAAACTTATTTGATTTCAATGGAAACGCCTCAAACTTCGTATTTCTTAGTTTACTATGCTTTTCAATGATTCCACTAAATTTAGTCGAAATCGGACATCTATATTGTACAGCTGTCATAGAAAAGTAGAGTCTGAGAAGTAGTCTTAGTTAGAAAAACTTTTTTGTTTTCAATGGAAATGTCCTTAAAATTGGCTTGTTTTTGTTTTATATGGTCCCACACAATTTTACAAAGTTTGGTCAAATTCGGATGACTATAGCATATAGCTGCCATAGGAACGATCGGTTTGTTTTTAATGGAAACGTCCCTTACGTAGGCAAATATTTATTTTATATGCATTTACACAATTCTACAAAGTTTTGTCAAAATCGGATGACTATAGCATATAGCTGCAGCATGAATGATAGGTCGAAAAAGAAGTTCTAGTGAGAAAAACTTTTTTGTTTTTATTGGGATCGCCTCCAAATTTCGTAATCAACAGTTTGTTATGCTTTTCCATGATTGCACTAAGTTTGGTCGAAATCGGACATCTATATGGTATAGCTCCCATAGAAAAGTAAGGTCCGAAAATTAGTCTAATTTAGAAAATCAAACTGCAAGGGTATACAAAACTTCGGCCAAGCCAAAGTTAACTTTCCCCTATTTTTTTAGATCAAATCGTTCGTATAGCTTTTCGATTTATCAGGTCTGTTCCAGATTCCACTTTCAACAAAAATTGTCGAATTCTGATGTGGTACATGCTCTGTTGTATAAAATTGATAGAGCTAATCTGATTAAAACGTTTGATCTTAAAGCCCGCGAATTAAAACAAAGAACAAACTAAAAGTTGCATACCGATCACCTTGATTGATTACTAGCAAAAAGAACATGTACCGAAATCGGTACATGTGTATTTAAAAAAGCAGTTTGCTGCAGCTTGCTTAATAACTTCAAACTTCTCCTTATCTAAAAGTAACTTTTAGCTGTTGCGCCGCATAATTCTATAATTTAAAATAGTTTATAGAATAGAAGAGTTTATATCAACACGTTGAAAAGTTTTTTATACGGCTGATTCGAAACAGGTTCAAAACTTATGCTCTTGCTTTTTTTTTTCTGCTCTCACACAAATTGAACATGACTCTCAGTAAAAGCGTTTGGTTAGACACCTCGACTGCTTATACAAATGAAGTGCACCAGTACATAGGCAAGTGTTTGATGGTGTAAAGATGAATAACTGAACCATAATAACTATTTTCCACATTCTTTCTCCAATTGACTTACCCGGCATTCAGCGCCTGTCTGTAGATCTCCAACATGAGAGCCTCGTGCAACATTTTCAAATTTTGTTGAATTTTGACGATTTTGAAGACAACAAGTGGGGGGGAACAAGTGTGGCGCGTGTGTGTTTGTTTTTGTACCGCTTTCCTCAAAGAGTAACTTAATTTAATTTGACACAATATATGTAAATTTTAGATTTGTATTTATATATATTTGTTTATGTTTTGCACTTGGTACTTTTCGTATAACTTTTTTTTAAATTTCAGAGAAAATTTCGTTATTTTTGTTGTGTATTTCTATTTTGTAATAATTGCATTGAATTCGTATACTTCGTTAAGATTTTGTGGATTTTTGGGTGTCACATATTTTGTTTAAGTTTTAGTTTTGGTGAGCAAAAATATTGTTAAATATATATTTAGTATGTTTGTGTATAATTTAGTTTTTTGTTTTTGTTTAATAAATATATATGTAGATTTTAGGGGGTTACAATAATTTGTGGTTGTTTTTACGTATACGTTATGTGTTGAACCATTTGTTGTTGTAGCTGTTGTGGTTGTTGTTGTGGTTGGAGTCAGTCTTAATCAAACATTTGACGCGCACTTCATTTTGTTGACTAGAGAAGATATGGGGGAGGGGCTGGTGGTCTGTTTGTGTTAATTAAAAAATACTCTTTTGTTTTTAATTTTATAATTAATTATTATCACACTTTTTTAATGGCGTTCAAGTTTTAGTTAATTGTAATTGTTGTTGTTGTTACGACTACGACGCGGGCTCGTGCGTGTGCGTGCTTTGTTGTTTCATCCGGATTCCGTCGTTACTCGTTTGAGAGTCGAACAGCGAATGAATTCTGGCGGCGACTCGTGTCGTCACTGGCTCTGCCTCTGCCCTGGTGGCGACTGCTGCGCTGCGCTGCTGTCAAACTGATTCAGTCAAGAATCAGAATCCGAATCCGAATCAGACAAACAACAACAACAGGGACAGAACGGCGCGTCAGCGTTCGTTTCGTTTCTTCTGCCAACGTCTGCTCGGCTGGCTGATTGATACCAAAAAAATGAAGTTCAAAGCGCGGCGGCAGCGAAGCGCACGTTTCGTTTCGTTTTGTTTGAAGGGAAGCTGCTGCCGCGCGTCGGCGGAGTTGACGATTGGCGACGGGAATTTCTGATTCGCAGTGCGCAAGTAC
Organism: Lordiphosa collinella; assembly: GCA_018904265.1. Classification (NCBI taxonomy): domain Eukaryota; kingdom Metazoa; phylum Arthropoda; class Insecta; order Diptera; family Drosophilidae; genus Lordiphosa; species Lordiphosa collinella. The sequence continues at coordinate 247,902 of JAEIFV010000366.1, forward strand.
GTCGACAGCGCTGCGTGTTGATTACTTTGCTGCTGCTGACGCTGCTGCCGCTTCTTTTTTTGTTGTTCTTCGAACTCCCCCAACCGACTGACTCTGCCTGTCACAAAAAAGGCTGTGATTAAATGGTTTGTCTCGCTCGCGCACGGTAGCTGCGCTGCGCTGCTCGCTCCGTGTGTTGTCTGTGCTAATTAATTACGTTTCACGCACTTTCTGTTACGTTTCTTTTTTTTTTTGGCGCGCCGCAGAGCTTTTCAAAGCATGATCGTACGCTGTAACGGTCTGTTGTTGACTGAAGTACAAATACAAAGCCAGCGAGCTGTGCCACACGGACCAAGAGAGTGAAAGGGAGAGAGAGAGAGAGAGCGCGAGCGTATGTGGGAGAGAGCATGCGTTGTTTCCCCTGCTTTTGACCATAAATCTTGTTTATGTTTGAACGGAATGGAATTGAAACTGGGGAAGTTTGAATTGAGCTCGCTCACTCTCCCGCTCGCGAGTGGCTCTCTGGTTGTGGTAGTGTTTCGTCAGCGCCGTGAACCCGCTGCTGATTCCATCACTCCAACGCAATTAAGATTTATGACAGTTCAAAACAAATTTTCTCGCTCTCGCATAAGCCGACTCGCTCACTCTTTTGTGGTGGAGTGTGAAGTGTTTTGTGTGTGTGTGTGTGTGGGTGCGGGTGCTGCTGCAGCTGTCGCGCTTTCGACATTTTGTCTCTCTGTCTGATTTTGCTTGCTGTTGTTTTTGTTTTTTTTTTTTTGCACCATGTAAAACAGCTAAATAAATAGCCGAAGCAGCAGCTCGTCAATTTGATGCTCGCTGCTCTCGTTGCCTCCTTTTTTCCTGCTGATTGTCACCCTCGAAGAAGCTTGGCTCTGGCTTCTGCAACTTTTTCTCTTTTTGGGCTTTCGCTTCACTTGACATGACAGTTCGTTCATTTTTGTCTCTTTTGGCTCCTTTTGTTTCGTTGGTGCATTGTGTGCGTGTGTGGCGAAGGGTTGGAGCTGACAGGGTGGGGGTGGCTGTTAGCCTTCTTTTGAGCGTGTGTCGTGACGTTTTTCACTTAAAAACTTTGCAAGTTTTTCTCTTCTTTTTTTCTGACTGCTGTAACAATTAAATTAGCGCCCTTCCAGGCCTTAGAACTTGAGAGAATCTGCTGATTATTACACTTTTACATGACTTTGCCTGGAGGATGAAGTTTTCAATGAATTCACATGGAGGATTTGATTTGGACAAGCCGAATCGATGCAAATTTGATTGATTAATTTATGTGAGATCGGGTTTGAGATGTGACCTTGACTAAAACTTTACTTATAATGGTTTTCCAATCATTTTTAAAACTTTCGTTTTTTCCGATCATTTCAGACACCATGGGCATATATTTAATGGTAAACAAGATAGTAACTTTTGTAACTAATATAATCTCTGTTGTTCTTTCTTTTGGAAGAACCTTATTTTCACTGTATTGTTTGTCCTGATTCATTGGACATCTACTCAGTGTTGCCAGAACTTAATGTTCAAAAGTTGCTAACTTTAAAAAAAAAAAAAATGCTATTAATAGCTTAAAATAAAAAAAGGTCGCTAAAATAAATAGCTAACAATTAAAACTTACAAAACTGTTGTTTTCGGACAGATATCCAACTGATAATTGTAAAAAATTAACTTGTAATGAGTTTCGAATACTAAAATACTATAAATGAGGTCTACAAACCGCTCTGGAACAGAGTTGTCAGAATATGGGATCCAAAAGCTGATAAATTTGCTCAAAAAAATTGCTAGAAAGAGGTAAAAATTTAAAATGATTAAACTGAAAAAATGTTTTTGAGACTAAAATACAATAACTTAAAAAAATTAATTGTCTAGTATAGTAAAGCACAAACATAATTTCGGTACAGCATCAGCAGTCTTCAATATTCATTTTAAAAGAAACCATTAATGACCGATACTTCTTCACAACTCGCGGTGTATCGAAGGAATTATTGCGGATTTTTTTGAGCACAGGTTTCCATACTTGAAGGCGAAATGCAAACTGAAATCAAATTGCTTTCAAAGCAAAGGACAACTGCGCTGAGGATAATTAGTGCATACCGGACGGTCTCAAGAGCGGCAGCTCAAGTCATAATTCCGATCGACCTACTAGCAAGAGAGAGCAAACAGATATACACGATGCGACAAACGGGAGAAGCCACAGAACAATTTTGTAAAACCTGCAGTGGCAAGATGGGCAGTCGAGAACACTGGAAGGTGGACAGCCAGAATGTTTTACCAGATGTTAGAGAATGGGTCCAAAGTAAGCACGGTGATGTGGACTACGACAAGGTGGGCCAAAGAAGTCACCGGGGCCAAAAGAAGTCACCCTATTGGAAGATGCTCTTATTTTTACAAATAGCCGCCAAAGTCAGATCTGTTTTGAAGATCATCTTCCAATAGGGTGACTTCTTTTGGCCCACCACACAAATGCTAACACGACACGGATACTTCAGCACCTATTTGCACAAGATAGGGAAAATCACGACGCTTAGCTGCGCTCAGCGAAATTCAATTAAAGGCAGATCCGTTTAGTCACCTTAAAATGTATTGGAACCAGAAGGCATCTTCCAATCCTATTCTCCGTTTTACATTGGTCTCTCTATTTCTAAATTTCTAATTTTAGCTTAAAGAGAGGATTATCAGTTAGTTTATGCTAAAGCTTGCCCATTATTCAGAGTTTGTTAACGTTTTGAAGCGAAATTCTATTAAAGGCATTGTGTTTCAAGTCCTCAAGTAAGAAAAAGGTGCAAAATTTTCTTAATTTGATAGTTGAATTATGTATACGTGTTTAATTTAAACTGATACAAATTATATCCTATTGAAAATTTCCCTCAATGTTGATAGGGGAAAGGGAAAAATATTATCATCTGAAGAAACAGCCAAAATCCTTGCTTACAAGGATACTGGCATGTCTAATAGGCAAATTGCCATTAAATTGAAAAGATCTCCATCTGCACTGGATAATGTAATCAATTTAAAGCAGAAATATAAAACAAATCGATCAAATAAGCAAAAGATTTGTTCTAGTGTAAAATCCGCTATAGTTCGGGCTGGCTTAAAAAAATGCAACTGCATCGCAAATAAGAGCTGACTTACAATTACCCGTTACTTAGCGTCGTGTACAACAAATTTTATCTGGAAGTAATCGGCTAATTTGGAAGAAAATGCAGTCTAAACCAGCTTCAAAGGAATCGCATAAAGTTGCAAGATTGGAGTTTGCCGAAAAACACATCTCATGGATCGATCAATGGAAAAAGGTAATATTGTCAGACGAGAAAAAAAATTCAACCTTGACGGTCCAGATGGTTTTAATTATTATTGGCACGATTTGAAAAAGCCCGAATCCTTTTCTACTTAGCGGAACTTTGGAGGAGGTTCGTTAATGATATGGGCTGGTTTTAGTTATTATGGAAGGACCCCATATGTAAAGTGAATGGGCGTATGAACTCGGAAAAGTATATAACCATGTTGGATGAAGTATTAATAAACTTTTTGGATCAGCAACCTACTTCAGACACCATTTTTCAGCAGGATAACGCTGCCATACATGTATCACGACTCAGAGTGAATTGGTTTCAGGAGAAGCAGATCGATGCTAGCACGTTCCCATATCTAAATCCTATAGAGAACATTTGGGGTAACTTGGCACGACGTGTATATGCTGGTCATCTCAAAATAGAGTCGGTGGAAGAGCTCAGAATTGCAGTAGACAATGAATAGGCCAAAATTCCAACTTCAGAGTTTCAAAAGGTCATAGACTCAATGCCAAAACGAATTTTTGAAGTGATTTCAAAATCTGGAAGCTGGACTCACTATTAATTATCATTTTCTTTGACAATAATATGTATATTGTTTTTTTGCCATATAACTTAAGTACATGCCTTTAATTGAATTTCGCTGCATAAAAATGAATTTTTTGAAAATTATTTGGTTGTTAATCTAACACCTGTTGATTTTTAGTATTAAAACATTTTTTGAACTAATATCGTTATTCACTTTATTATTTAATAAAAATTTGATTCATTTCTCAACTAATTTCCCATAAAACATAAAATATCCATGTGCCTTTAATTGAATTTCGCTGAGTTTATATGGCGACGCCGAATTGGACAGCGTAGAGCACACAATCTTCCACTGTGAACGTTTTGCCTTAAATCGTAATAGTCTATCGGAGATGATTGGGTATATTACACCAAAAACGTTGTTGCCAAAATGACTAGGTGCGAAGAGAACTGGTCAGAAGTAGCAAACTTTGTTGGCGAAATTCCGAAAGGACATAAAGCAGGGGGGTCTGGACGCAGACAAAAGATTGGAGCGCATATTGCGCAAATGAGCCCACTTTGAAGTAATGCGAATGCTTTTCCGAAGTGGATTAAGGCTCGATCTGAGGGGGGTTTTTAGTGGGCGGGAGTCCCACATAGTCCACTGCGACGGCGGTCGTAGGAAATGCATAAAAAGCATCTTTTTAACTTGTTTATCACCTTGGCTTGTTCTCTCTCAAAAATCTGTTATTCTAAAAGTAGATTGGGGGTACCCCACCTTAAGCTTTGTTCCAGATATTTTTCAAAGTGTTAACAATGCTTTCTGCATTCGCAATTTCCAGTCCATTCCTGAAACATGATCGGCGTCTGCATAGTCCAAAATTTACTTTCTGTACTTTTTCAAAAATATCTTATGCTTGTGAATTGTGAGGGAACCACTGAATCGATCCGAAACTACAAAAACTGAACGAAAAATGAACCGAACCGGTGAATTACATCATCCATTGAAACGAACCAGCCTTAACGAGCAGTAAGCATCACTGAATGCTAGCTTTATCAGGAATGGAAGACGCGCTTGTAAAACCTGTGTCCTTTCAAACATACTGAATCCAACCGAATGCGAAAAGTCGAATTCTCAGGTTCAAAAGAAAAATGTTCGCAACTTGGAAAACGAAAGCTGGTCTGATGAGATAAAAAACCAAATCCGCGCTTTGGTTGGGAAGAAAATCGATGTTAATAGCCGGTGGTTGGTTGTCCTGTTTATCTGTTGTACTCAGCTCAGCTGACAATTGTATAAAAAGTTATTTATTATATAAATTAGTTAACATCACATTGTTTGGCAGAGTTATAACGTGGTAATATCATAAAAAACTATTAAATTTTATGGTTATCTTATCTTCAAATTTTAAATTGATCTTAATCTCTGCCTTTGACGATTCGTCCCGAAATGGATTGAGTTTTTTATAATAAGATTCTTGTTAGGCTGAATTAGTCAGTAAAAAACAGACTAATAAACCACTGATGATAATCGCACAGCATAAAATTTTAACGTTCTTTGTCGCATGTAAATAAAATCATTAAATGAAATTTTTCAAGTTCGATCCAAATAAACAAGATCATAAAACGTCATGTCCATTTTTGGGGCGTAACCAGACCGACTTTTGATAAAAACTGAAACATATTGAGCACTTTCCAGATTTTATGACCAAACTAAACATGACTTTAGTCTTCATAAGGGGAAATTCTTTCTCAACACCAACAACTTTCACATAAATTAACCAGGGACATAATGCAACAACAACGAGCCAGCCAGCATCGAGGGAGCCTGATGATCATCGTCATCTTTGGTATTGTTGTTGTTGGTAGGAGGAGAGTGACGAGCGATTGCCGCCTGCAAGTGTCAATATAAAGTAACAACTTTATTGAACGTAATTTATTCGAGGGCGACCCAATAAAATGGGCAACTTTATAATGATGCACATAAATAACGCCCCGACGAGGAACAAAGCAAAACCAAAGCAACGGGCAGCGCGCAACGGCGCAGGCGCAACGACAATGAAGACGAAAAAGACGACGACATGTCATCGACGAATGGCATTGAGTGAACACACTGAGTGAAAGAGGACGAAGAAGGTAAGGAATTTTGTTGTCTACTGATGCAACAATAACACAAGAAGAAGAATATCAAAGCCAAAATGAGGAATTATCCGATTAAGAAATATCTTCAACATAAAACTCGCATACATTATTTGTATTAAAACTTGTCAAGCCATTATGTTTAAGGGGGGAAAACACTTTGCGGAAAAAAAAATTTTCGACTTTGTTTGCGTACTTTTGTAGCTTGGATATTCAAAAAATATCCCCTAAAAGGATTTTGAAAAATTCGAAATAGTTTAGAAGATATAGTCCTTTTAATGACCCAAAGTGACCCGATTTGCCTAGCAACTGCAAACTTTAAACGCGTTTATCTCGAAACCACGTTTTTCAAACTGGTGGCCACGAATCAGAGGAAACCAGTGGACCGATTTTGCTCCGGAAGGGCTTATACGACGCAGAATTGTCGTCGCTATCGTTCGGCCTTCCAACTTTTGGATAGCTATATTTTAAGTGCACTTTTTTTACACTACACTACAAAAAAAAGGCCAAAAAAATTTTTGTTGTCAAATGTCCGCCATTTTGTCAAAAAAATTTTCATTTTTTTCGGAGGGCCGAACGATAGCCACATTAGTTCTAAACATAACCGCATTTTTTTTCTTTTTTTCAGATCATCCCAACTGCGGCAACCATGGTCACCATGTGGGCACCTTTTTTTTATTCATCATTTTTCGAAGGCCGATAACTTTCTGAACGGCCCTCATATTGACAAAAAATTTTTTGTATTTTCTATTCATTCATTAACTATTTAATAAAAAAACAAAAATAAAAAATCTCCTATACTTTTTTTCTGGGATTTTTTAAAAACCATCTACTTTTGCTCATCGCAAAGTGTGTTCCCCCCTTAAGCAAAAATGTTTGCTTCTCAAAACGTCTATCTGAAAGTCCACCCTCCTGTGTGGTATTGTGTGTGCCTTTTTGGTTACAGTCAAAAGAAAACTTTGCTTAAATTACCAAAACGTAGTTTGAAAATGGTTTTATTTTAAGGGTAATAAAATAATTTATCCAAATATTGATGAAAATTGGTGGGACTTAGTCAAAGCGGTATCATTTAAGCAATGTTTGAGCAAAATAAATGAGTTCTGCACAATCTTTTATCCAATTCAGGCCATCTATTTTCCTTACTAGCATACACAAAAGGAAAAGATCACGATATTTAGTATCATACGGGGATTTAAAGTATCATATCGGCCCTTATCTGCAAAAATGCCTAGATGATATGATCGAGTCCAAATATTTAGGAGTAAATAATACCCTTTTGATATGAAAATAGTTATACTTAAATAGGGTGACATCCCAGGCAATCCCAGGCTCTAATTTTGGACGAAGAGCCAATTGAGCAAGTTGAGCAATTCAGCTACCTGGGAAGCGTAGTCGCCGTTGATGGAGGGACGGAGCTCGATGTGGATGTGCGCCTTCAAAAGGCTAAAGGTGCCTTTGGGATGCCGTCAGCTGATTGGCGTTGCTCGACTTATCCACACTGGCTCAAAATCAGGCTCTTCAAGTCCAACGTAATGCCAGTGCTCTTATGCGGTTCTTCCACTTGGAAAATTACAACTTCTATAGTGGCGAAACTTCAAACTTTCGTAAACCGTTGCCTGCGACGCATCTACTGCTTATTCTGGCCTGACAGAATACGGAACTCTGAGCTACTTGAACGAGCGAATATGGAGAGTGTCGACATCATAATACGCAGGATGAAATGGAGCTGGATAGGACATACATTGCGAAAAAAGGAGAACAACATCGCAAGGAAGGTAATGGAATGGAACCCGTTGAACGGAGTCGGGCGGTCATGTGGCAGACCCAAAGAAACTTGGGAGGAGGACTGTCAGTAGAGAAGCACAAAGCATCGGGAAAAGTTGGGGAGAACTGAAAGCGACGGCCAACAACAGAGTTCGCTGGAGGAGAGGAGTGGTTGATGCCCTATGACCCACAAGGGATCGGAACTAGAAGAAGAAGATAATAGGGTGAAATTTGATATTGGAATAGATATTTTTGCAGAAGAAGTCCGATTTGGTCTTTTGTTCTGTGTTACAAATTATTCATAAGAACTATATACAGGGTGGCCCAAAAGTAACCAAGGCGCTTAAAAGTTTTATCAGCTTATAAACTAAACAGTAAGGAAATGTGTTTACACTAAGTATGGAAATAATATCACTTAAATAATCTCCGTTTTCAGCTTCGCAATGATGGGCTCTTCTTAGAGCATTTTCTATAACATCTTTCAAAATTTGTGTCTAAAGCGCTCGAACGTCTGCAACTATGTTGGCCTTGCATTCAAGTATTTTCTCGGTCTTGTTGACATATACTCGCTCCTTCAAACAACCCCAAAGAAAATAGTCGGATGTTGTCAAATCTGCCAATTTGTCAGCCAACCAAATTCGCTCTCAAAATATTTGACAAAAAAGTGAAATTGTGTCTCGGGCAGTAGCTCCACCAGGACGTAAAAAATGTTCCATCATAAGCCGATACCGCTCTCCATTTAGGGTTACAGCACTTCCATCTTCATTTTCGAAGAAGTAAGCCCCAACGATATTCTGAGATGAAATGCCACACCTTTACACCTAATGGGATGCAATTGGCGTTGATGAATGGCTCTTGAATTTTCAGAATCCCACAACCTACAGTTCTGCTTATTAACAAAGCCATTTAAATGAGAAATATTTTATGGAGAATGCTCTAAAACGAACCCATCACTACGAAGCTAAAAGAGGGTATCAATTTAGTGTCATTTCCATACAGCAAATTTTATAATTTGATAAATAAATTTTCGAAAAAGTTATATAACTTTTAAACCCCTTAGTTACTTTTGGGTCACCCTGTACAACAGATCAATATATTCGGATATAGTAGGCGAGGCACCAGGGAAATCTTTTATTAATAGTAGTGGAAGTTTTTTATTGAAAATAAGAACAAATATGACTGTTTTAATGACCTTTATACTGTTAACTTGCAGTTTTAATTGGCATAACTTTAAACAGAGGCACACACCACAACAAAGGAGGCGTCAGGTTGATCGGGCGCGTTTCATGAGGGACCAAATCCTCACTCATCAGCGATCTTCACTGATGAATTACACAGTATATAATTATTAGTCCTATTAAGCTATAGGACTATAAACACTCTCTTCGGAGTTACACCACCTGCCTTCCCCACTCGTCGCCAGATAGCAAACCTTTCCTAAGGGGGCCGTCGCAGGCTCTTAATACTTTTATATGTATAGAGAGACAGTAGAGAGTAGTATATTTATCAAAATGATTGCTTGCCTTAAGGTTGAAATATTTCCGAGTAAGGTTGTTTACGTTGGAAATCTACCATAATAAAAAATAAGAAGGGATTTATTTTAAGGTTTTAGGGTTTTAGGGACTTAGATTTTATTCAAAGTGGTTGTTAGCCGTCTCAAAGTCATTTATAAATGGATCAAACCCTTTAAAAAATGCATTCAAGAAATCTTGGCAAAGTTATGTGTGTTTACTCTGTACGATGTGCACAAAACTTAAAAGTGGCCAAACCAATAAAAACTTAACATATTGGGAAACCTTCAAGCACAATTGCATACCTTTCGTCTGGGCAAAAGATAGAGCTAAAAATAGAATTTATGGAGTCTTGAATTTCTGTATTTCTCAAGCTTTAATTCGCCGCCTAACATAAATATGTAGGTATTTGCAAACGGCTTTTTGGAGTCAAGCTCACTGATGAGATTTTGCCGGAGGCCGTAGAAGGGCATGTCTGAGTATCCAAAAGCTGCGCCCATAAGTACAAAATTTTTGGTTGATTGAGACGGCTAACAACCACCTTGACTGTTAATTCATCTTTCCAGATTCTATTGTATATGAACTTTACAGAATTTTAGATCCCGATCATTTGGAAAACCGTTCGTTGAGATCAAAAATCAGGTCCAGAAGTCGAGATTGTTTACTTTTGGTCTTGGTATGTAAATTTAAAAATGGCAAAATTTTCACAAATTGTTTTAAAATGTCTTATAAATCAATTATGCTACATTTTTAAGTCCTATGATTAGTCTTGGAGTTGTTACGGCTTATATTGACAACTGTGCTTCTGATTGATCTGTTTTTGGAAAAAAAGCTAGATTTTAAGTGCAGATTTTTTTAAGATTTAAAGCTAGATTTAAAGTCATTGATGCTTAGGTTGCTATGACAAAGTTTATACGAAAACCTCTATAGATTTTCAGGACACCCATGAATTTTATAATAACCTTAAAGGGGTTCTCTCGTTTAAACGTCTGATTTTTAATCATTTTTTGAATGAGGGCCAATGAAAAGATATAACTTTGGACTTTTTATCATTAATTTATAAGCGTTTTAAAAGTATACAAAAAATTTGCAGCTAAACGTGTTCTTTAAAACCAAAGTAATATCGTTTTTCTCAAAACAATGTTTTCCACAGTTTCCTCCATTATATCTTAAGAACGGCTCGGACGATTCACTCCAAATGACCCTATCCATGTTTGCTGAATTTTGTAGATTTTTATCTTAAACCATTAACAATTAAGCTAAAATAGTTGTCATTTTGTGTTGCTAGTACAGAAGTACCCATAGAGCGCGAACCTAGGCTACAGTTGAAAAACTTGGTATGAGGAGATGCTAACAGAAGTCCCTTCAATCGGAATTTTAGGGTCTCATTCCGGGTTTTTTTAGTGTCGTCAAATGATTAAAGCCCCAAAGTTATATCTTTAAAATCTAAAATCTCTCTAAAACGCTTAAAAATCAGACGTTTAAACGACAGAACCGCGGGTTCGATCCCGCCTCGGAACATCGTATGAAAAGTTTTTTCGTTGAATAAACTTACACACCCGGTCACCCCTCACTGCTGTTGGCGCCAGCTTTGTAGTAATTAGCCATGCAAAAGCTTCTCAAACTGCCGTTCGGATTCGGCGTTAAACTGTAGGTCCCTTTCTCTTGTGCGAAAATTAGAAGCGCACAAGCCAAGAGATTGAGAGGAGCTCGGCCTTGGCCCTTTGGGGCTGTGTCAAGCCATTTTACAATAGCTTTTCGCGCTGCATCATCTTGCATTATCTTGAAAGCTTCCTATTGTGGATTTATAATTCAAAACAGATTCAAAGAACTTCACCAGAGGACCAGAAGCCCAGCTTCTGTCAATCTCTTGGCTTCTATGCTTTTATCCTAACGGCACAGTTTAAGAAGCTTTTTCATGGCTAGCTACCATACTATTGGTGCCAATGGCTAGAAAATGAGATCTGTTAAGTAAAATTTTTTAAAGAAAAATCTTTTTTATTATACAGGGTGTCCAGAATCTTTTCGTCAGAACTTTAAACAATGATAGCTGTTATCAATATAAATATTTTTTTATTTTACACCATGGATCTAAGTGGCTTCGTGAAATAGTTTTCAAAAAATTAATTTAATGGAATTTAATTGACATTTTCTAAACTTAGGGAAAGTTTGTAGTGTGATGTTGAGAGTAATAATTTGTATTCTATGAAATTCTTTTACGTCGAGTACGCGTTGTAAATCGAAAGCGGGGCGACTTAGACCCATGGTGTAAAAGAAAAAAAGTTTCTGGACACCCTGTATGTCACCCTGCCGGATTCTGGTTACGAAAAACACCCCCACCTTAACTATAAGCAACTCAACTCGTGCAAAACTTTCCAATGAATTAAAAAGTCCACATTTTAAGTGCTCAATGTGAATATTTCCAATTTCCAAAGAAATGGCGACAACTGAAGTGTAAAGTTTGACTCAAGCTTGGTTAATTTGATTGAATATTAATAAATTCAAATTTGTATTCATACGTACAGTTTCTCGAATAGATGCTTGTTTTTTTTTTTTAAATTATGCAGAATTGTGTTTTGATCTCTAGGCGCACATTCCATGCTTACCTTTGGCATCGAATTCCAAATAATAATTTATCAAACGAATTTAACGATCGAACACATAAAATTTAATGTGTGCGCGGTGCTAAAAACGCGTAGAAACATGCGGCAACTCGCGAGAGATCTCCGCCCGGGAACAAGAAGAAGAAATATTAAATAAAAATGCCCAAATCAAATTATAGAATCGTAAAAGTATTTATTACTCTCCCCTGACACTGGACTGGACTGATGTTGATGACGGTCGTCAGTCGGCCAAGAATTATGCGGCGACAGGAGCAATGGCTGCCCCCACGCGTCTCCGCCCTTCTTCATTTCCATCTCGAAAAACCGAAGCAAGTGGTTCCAAGTGATTTGATTATTATCGGTTAATTGGTGAATCGTAAAAACTTTTACGACCCCCTTTCGATGGCATTAAGTGAGCCCGTTTGGGAAGAGCAACAAGTGCAAGGATGAAGGAGGACAACAACAACTTGCCACTTGGCAAGCCCATAAAATTGTCCACCATTTTCACTCAAATGTCGATATCTTAATAGGGTTGGGGGCGGGTATAGCAGGCATTCGTCAACAATTAACGAGTTTCGGGGCAGCTGAGTGTGGTCTGGGAGAGAAGAAGGTTATGACTAACTCTCAAAAGAAAGAATTGTACAAATAATGAAATAATCTGAGAAATCCAGAAATTTATTTGAGGTATGTTAACATTGATTGTTGAGAGATGATTTTTATGTCGAGGGATGCAAAACGGTACGGAGGCGCTAGTTCGTAATCATAAACCAAACCTCGAACGAAACCGGCGTTCTTTCAATAGTTCTAAGCCGTATTGAAAAACATTCATAGAAACTGTTCGGTTTATTCATTTAAGTGTTAAACTAAGAAAGTTTTGAAATAGAAAGCGTAGTCTGCTAAATAAAACCTAATATCATTGCGATCATAGCATTTAATCTTTAGTTTGAGGTGGCTTGAAAGATATTTTTAGGTTTTTTAATTTGTATCACCCCTTCAGTCCTTCTGGCTGCCTCTCCCTTATTTATTTGGAACTCGCAAATAAGATCTTAGACCCTCCTTTTATAATTCTACAGAAACTTCGGAACCCGCACAGTTTCAAGGTGCTTATGCTGCTTTTAACATATTTTTAGTAACTAGTTCCAAAAATTATGTCTTGAATCAAGCCGGTAGCTCAAAATCTCCGTGAACCATTGAACTGAAAAAGTCCTAGTTCCTAAGTTTCCGCTGATAATGTCGCAAATATTGTCATTTTCACATAACATAAGGAAAAACATATATTTGTTTTATGCAGCTAACTTACGAAAATAAATATTATGTCGAACTTGACATGAATTGAAACCCTTTTGAGTTGCTTTGAAAACTAAATGCTTGTGAAAAGCTGTCTTATTTGAATGAAGTAAGACTGCTTTTGGCCGGATGGCTCAGCGGCTAGTGTGCGCGACCGCTGTGCAAAAGGTTGTGGGTTCGATCCTGACATTTTTTTTTTGTTTTGCTTAAGTCAAATGAAGGAATACAACTGACACGAAAATAGGTTAAGCCTTGGAAATGCCTATATATTGAATAATCATTAATCGACTATGAATCGTGTTTTGTTTTGTTACACCTTGGCAAATCTTTTGAAATGTTCAGATATCGTAAGACTGGATGAAATAGGTTTTGACCACTTCATGAAAATCGAATGTTTTACCATTCAAAGTATTTTGAACAGAGCGAAACAAGTCTGATGGCGCAAATTCGAGACTTTAAGGTGAATGTGTAATTACCTACCAATTTTACTCAGTTAAATTGACCGTTGAATGGGAAAATTTAAGCTTTTCGCAATCTTTCGTCGTTAATCATTGTCTTTAATTGATTCTCCTCAGCCTCAGGGATGTTTTGTTCTTGGTACATTTTTAACCTCAAAATATCTGAGACGAAACATTATTTGACATCAACTCAAAATCATTTACTTTTTATATTCAATAAAAAACTAAAAGATCAAGGACGAACTAATTTTGTTGTACTTTATACAGGGAGGGTAAATAACACCTCAGGGATTTTTTTATCCAGAAGTTTCGGTCTGAAGGTTCGAACCCGTTGAAAAGTTTAAGGTTCAGTATGCGGTCTGGTTCCTTTACTTATCAAATGTACGGTTCAGGGTCGAGTTCTTATATCGCTGAATATTTTTTAAAATTTGTTGACATGCTTTTGTTTGAGATAGCAGAGTCTAAGTTACCAAGCAATTGAAAACGTCAATTAATAGTGGAATGACCGTCGAACATTAATGTCATTCATCCTCTATCACTACTTCCAAAAGTATTTGGCCTTTCATTTGGAAAGGTTGCCTCATCTTATCAGTTGCCTTCAGAAAGCTCGCTCCTTTGCATTCTTAACTCTGTCAAACCCGTGTGTGCACTGTGCCTTATGGAGTGGCCGGGTGTGTACTTGGGTTCTGTGCGGAAGCACAGAGTCATCCGCTTTCCCTTTGCTATGGTCCTTCCATGAAAATTATAGGGGTATTGGCAAGAGAGCATTATGACAACATTTATGTAGTTCCATTATATCACCTTTCCAACATGGATTTGTGAAGCGTAGATCTACTATCACTAACCTCTTAGAATTCACATCTAAGTGATCAAAGGGTTCTTAGGTAAGATGCAGGCCGATGTTATTTATACTGATTTTAGAATATTACTCCTTGCTGCTTATTAGGCTTTCGAACTAACCTTTTTAGTTGGATTTCTTATTAAGAACTAGAACCCAAAAAGTTTCGTAATTCTTATTCTAAGTGCATCCAGGTTACTTCTGAAGTTCCCAAAGGTAGTCACTTGGGTCCATTGCCGACTCCGATAAGGTTAGGGAATTTTATTTGATCGTCCGGCTAGCTATCCTATGTAGGGAAAAAATGAGAAAAAAAAATTTAAAATTAATTAAAAACAATTAAGAAAGTCGTTCAGCCCCGACTATTATATACTCTGTACCTGTGAAGTGCTGCCCATCACCGTTGCGTCCGGTGCTGCCCATAATTGTTTGTTTTCCTTATAACTCGACTATGGTTTATCCGATCTTTACAATGTCCAGGAGAAACGATCCTTCTATATATAAAACTGTAGGAGATATGACGTTTTTTCGATATTGCGGGGTAGGCAGGGGACGTGGCCAAAAATTAAAGTAAACTTGATCTGACTGCAAGTACTAGAAACATGTTCCATACATGTGGAACCTCTATCTATTACCATCTCTGAGATTTGTTTGCTCATAAGGACGGACGGCCATGTTTGCACAAACTTATTATACTCTGGGTTTGCAGTGCACCAGAAGTTACATACGGGGGTATCCTGGAAATCTCTAGAGATTTTGGCTTCGGTTGGCTTGCAAATCGCTCGAGAAATCCGTCGGTGTCCCAGAACTTCGAGAGATTTCGTTTTCTTCGAAAGTCTAGTTTAAAAGTCTAGTTAAATGGTGTGTGTATAAGATTATGGTCCCACTACACAAAACAGTGCTATATTGCGTAGGTTCGCGAAGTCGGTTTTGGTTGGTTTGCCAAAATCTCCTAACAAAATTGGTTTTGGGTTGGAAGAGGTTTCTGGGCCACCGCCGATAGACAGGCTTTGAAGTATTAGAGCGAAGCAGAACTTTTTGAGTTCTATCTTTTAAGTAAGACGAGATCCTAAGCAAAGGAGGGGAGTGATATCCTTGCCGCTCAAGCTTGAAGAGGAGAAGATCATGGCTCACAGAGTCAAATGCATTACTAAAGTCGGTGTATATGACATCAGTTTGCTTTTTCATTGGGAATCCATAATTTACTATTGAGGTAAATTCAATCAGATTGGTCGTAGTTGACCGACGCCTTATAAATCTATGCTGGATAGGTGACAAAATCAATTGCAATAATACTGCAATAATTAAGTGTGAAATCGACTCATCGGAGTTGGTTAGCCAAATGAATCTCAATGTTCCTTGTAGATCGTCCAGTTACTTTGCTTCGTTATCTTTGAAACGTTGTATTACTAACTATGCCTTTCATGATCTGTTTCGTGTCCTCTGTGCTGACAGCTTAATTATCTTCCTGCTTTAACTTATTTAGTCCGAAGTTAAGTTTATTTTATACTTTTCCTTCCGGCTTTGGTGTCGCACGGTGGCGGCTGCGCTTCTCGGTCGGTTGAACGGGATGTGCATGGAACGCGCGTTTAAGGGGGTATTGCTGCTTGGCAAACATTTTTTCCCGATTTTGTTTTGTATATTTTTATAGCTTGGATATTTGAGAGTATCGCCCCAAAAAGATTTTTTGAAATTCGAAATACTTTAGAAGATATAGCCCTTTTAATGACCCAAAGCGACCCGATTTGCCTAGCAACTGCAAACTTTAAACGCGTTTATACCGAAACCAAGTTTTTCGAGCTGGCGGCACTGATTGCGCCCGTAGTTTTGAACCAATTTTGATGAAACAAAGTGCAATCGAAGCAGAATTGTCACCATTATGGCCCCTATTTCAATCATAACTTTAAAAATTTTTTTACAATTTTTCTTTACATTAAACATAAAAAAAAAATATTGCCCAAAATCGATTTTTCATTTTTCAATGGCCGCCATTTTGTAAAAAACAAACGCAAAATTTTGATTGAAATAGGAGCCCGAAGTACATCTGTACTGAATCTAACGCCGTTTACTTTTCCATTTCAGATAATCCGAAGTGGAGTTATCCGTGCCGCCAGCAGCATACCTTTTTTTTCGTCGTCCAACTTTAAAGGCCAACATCTTTTTGAACGGCCAAAAATTAAAATAACTTTTTCCGTTTTCAAATAAGATTTTTTTTAAAATAGATCCAAAAATAGCATTCCAAGCAGCAATACACCCTTAACAAGCTTCGGCTTGGTGTCGCATGGGCCAACAACACCGATCAAAGTCGTCAATTGATTATGCACGACTCAGCACTAAACATTTTTTTATCCATTCAAAATATTGTAAAAGTTTCTAAAAAATTGGCTTAAGTGATTCTTTTAACCGAACCTTTCTCCAAACAGATGTGGTCCGGTTCGGAAGGTTGGAAACTTGGTCACGATTCATGGCCCGGTTCGAGGGTTCCCAAAAACCCTAAACAAACGGTTTCTGCCGGCTTGCAGACTTAGTTTTAATCATTAGTGGCAATTTCCAACACTTTGCGAAATGATTCGGGCTGAATAGCGGCAATTTCATGTCTAATTTAGTCTTTCAAGATTTTCAGGAACCGTATGCTTTTTGACTTAAATTTTGAACTTTGAACCAATAATCCCGCAGAAAGAAGTCTTAAGGGTTAAGTCTGGCGTTCGCGGAGGCGCGGAGGCTAGTCGTAATCACAATTTTTCAAAATTATTCGATAGTGGAACAAGGAACGAAATAATGCGACCGTTGCTCGGTCTGTTTAAGCTGTGGCGCCGGCCTGTTGAAACCAATTGTTATTTATGTCGTTAGCAGGCAGAAATGGCATGACAAAATTTAAAAGAACATGTACTGTTTCAGGACATTTATTCACTTGAAATGACGCTTTAAGCGAGTGCTGTCATGACTCGATCTAAAAACAAAAAAGAATGTAAGAGCCCTGCAGTTCTCCTTTTCAGTACTGAACTTGTCAGGGCTGAATTCAGACCTGAGCAGTAGGAATAACCGAATTCGTGCCTGCTTTCAGGCATGATTTAGAACTTCCCATGAAACTTACCCATAGTTCAGTACAAAAATCATGCCTGAAATCAGCAAAGGCTATGTCGTAGTAGGATATGTCTGTGATAAATACTTACATGGCTTAAACTCATATAAGTGATGCCATGAATACAGAACCTGCCCTTCCATATCAGGGCTGATTCAGCTATGATTCAGTACTGAACCGAACCGGAGCGTAAGTGAAGTGCCAAGAATAATACATAGATCTAAAATGCAAAATTTCATTAAAAATGTCAAAAAAAGACATAAAAATTAAGTAAATTTGATAAAGCTTAGAAAAATACCAGCAAACTAAGATTTACAGTTTGGTTTTTAACTGAATATATTTTTGTTTACAATATATTTATCCATATGCATTAAGCAATTTAGACCCCAATTCGTTGGAAATCATTTGCATTAACTTCAACATAGTTTATTGTATCGTTTTGTCCGCAGATGTCAGTTGGTTGGTTGGGCTTTCAGTCCTCGTAATCAAGCCGAAAGTCGTAAATTTGCGCACTGCTTTTTAAGCCAAACTATAAAAATCGAAAAAATCCTAAATCCCTTGTTCCATCTCTGGGCGTAATTTACCGTTGCGGCAGTGAAAACGGATCCCGCAGAGCTTAACACTGTCGCTCATAATTTAGCCTGGCGTTGCGCGGTCAAAATGATGAAGTTTTTTTTTTGTGTTTTTGTTGCTCTTCTATGTATGACCCGGCCCAGCAGCAGTTATTTACTAGACGTAAAGCATTTTAAGCCAGTTGAGGTATCAAATGCTAATAATTAATTTAGCTACAAACCAATTTTTTTTGGCCACCTCCAACCCATTTCTCTTTAATTAAGCCCATTTGGGCATCTTTAACTTTTTACTGTCAATCGCTCAGGCGAGAAATCGAAAATAAATGTTTGGCCATTTAAACCGAAACACATTTAGCTGTTTTTTTGTGTTATTGTTGCTTGTCATTAATTAATGCCACCGTCGAAACGTTCGATTCGTTTTTGGCGCGATATCTTTGCGATCGTCTTTGTCATAATTTGAATAAATGTTTTACGATCTAAATTGTTTTGTAGTCGTTGGGCTATTATAATTTCTGATTTTGATTAAGACGAACTTGGACCACAATGAAACCAGATTTCGTTTTCGTTTGCCATATGTCACATCACTTGATGATCGGTGGATCATACAGCCGGACGCCGGCTAGGGGGTGGAGGGACAGTGCGTTGACAAGCTGATCAATTAGTGGAATTTTTCTAGCTCTTTTTTAAGTGGCGGCATAAATTTCTTATATTTATAATTAACAACTTTTCGATTTCTCATGTTTCGGCTCGCTGCCTCTTAGTCAAGTTGCCATTCAAGTTTATGACTTTTTGTTAATTGTAATTTATTTGATTGATTTATCGAACATACTTATATAAATACTTTTAAGACAAAGAAAACCATAAGCAGACGAGTTTTGCAATCAGCTCGATTTTAAGTTTCAATAATCATAAAATAAATTTCCGCTGTTCATATAGCAGATTTCGTGTTCATCAAAGTAATATTTCAGTAAGATTTACGCACGCTTCATAATTCAAAATTGGATGGTCCCAGTGGCAAGAGTTAATCCCCCGGCCACATGAAATCGTCATTAAAATTAAATCCAAGGCAATGTTGCGATCAAAATCTTGAGCAAATCGTTCCATTTGACAGTGTCGCGATAATAACTCATAGCCAAATGCGTGGGCGCTACATATGTTGATCTGTCGGCATGTTTTTGTCTGTATGTAGGCACAAGCGTAGCCAGATTTATCTCGGATGGGTTATATATTTTATCTCTACTCTCGGGAAAGCAATCCAGTATAAAAGGAATGGAACTTAAAACTGGCAAGTATCAGTTTACGAGTAATACGATTCATAGAACTTACTGAAATAAAGGAAAATATACAACCTTTTCTTTTATGGATGATGGAAAAGTTCGAGAAATTTTGTTTACGAAATATAATTTCAGCTGCAAAAGTGCCGGGCAATTTCAAAATGAGATGCAGATGATGTTGACATTTAATTTTTCAAAATTTTTTTTTTGTCGTCGTGATCGTAAATTCTGTTTTGGTAACAAAATAATGATCTTGAGTATCTTTGAAACAATCGACAAGGAGTCCCTGTAGTTCAGCTGGTGTCAAGGCATTACCAGACCTAACGACCTGATGCATCACTGAGCGTCAGTCGCGTCGTTAACGACTGGTAATGCATCAGAGCGCTAGCCTAGTACTTGAACTATAGTGCGCACCCATCACCACACTAACGACTGGTAATGCAGGGTCGTACCGATCGGTAAGTTTTCCGGACATTCCCATACAAAATTCGTTAGGCAAACACATGACTGGTGGTTGGTCTAGTGTCGAATGCTCACTACGAAGAGTTCGGGAATTCGTTAATGCCGCACCGGTGCAGCTGAACTACAGGGAATATTATTTGAGGCTTACTTATGGTTTGTCTTGACACCAAGATAATGTTAGCTCAATAAGAGTTACAGCCAGCGCACTCACCTGACTTCGGGCAAATTAATAAACTTAATAAATTAATAAAAAAGATTCAACGTGAAGGAAGTAAGGAGGAGTATTGGAAAAATCGTTGGCATTCGTTTATTTCGTCGATGAACTATTTTGAAGTCAAATAATTTGATATAAATTGTAAAATGGCTTGACACTGCCCCAAAGGGCCAAAGCCGAGCTCCTCTCAATCTCTTGGCGTGTGCGCTTCTAATTTTCGCACGAGAGAAAGGGACCTACTGTTTAACAACGAATCCGAACGGCAGTTTGAGAAGCCTTTGCATGGCTAATTACTACAAAGCTGGCGCCAACAGAAGTGAGGGGTGACCGGGTGTAAAGTTTATTCATTAGATGTTCCGAGGCGGGATCAAACCCACGCCTCTGCACAGCGGTTGCGCACACTAGCCGCAGAGCCACACCCGGGATATAAATTAATAAATACAAAATCCTTAAATTATGAGAGTACTCTTTATACTCTGTACCAGAGGTACACAGAGTATATTAAGTTTGTGCAAAGGTATGTAACAGGCAGAAGTATGCATCTCCGACCCCAGAGATGGTAAGAGAGGTTTAATGGAGTGATGGGCAGCACGTCACAGGTAAAGTATTTGTAGTCGGGCTGACCGACTTTCTTTCTTGTTTTTATTACTGTACCAAAGATACATAGAGTATAATAAGTTTGGAAAAGTATGTCGACAGGAGCCCATAAAGTATATATATTCTTGATCAGCATCAACAGCCGAGTCGATATAGCCATGTCCGTCTGTCTGTCCGTATGAACGCACAGATCTCAGAGATGGTAAGAGATAGAGGTTGGACATGTATGGGACTTATGCTTCTTATACTTGCAGGCAGATCAGGTTTATTTTCAATTTTTGCCACACCCCCTCCCGCCCCCGCTTATTGGAAAAAACGTAATATCTCCCACAGTTTTATAGCTAGAAGGTTCGTTCCTTCTGGACATATTGAGTAATCAGGATTATTTATCGATCCGCCAATGGTAAAAGGTAAAGATCGGATGAACGGTAGTAAAGATATGAGCAAACGAAAATTCAATATATCTGGCTCCTGCAGCAGCAAAACACATACAGATGTATGTAGATCAGGGCCGGCAGCTTGCTATCTGCGTGAATACGAAAATTCTCAGCGCGCTGCTCAAACACACATATTTAAGCTGACAGCGCCCGTGCTTGCTTTCCTACGCCGCGACGCAGTCGTGCTACTAAAAAGCAGCAAAATGTAATGTATTTTTCCTCCCTCGATATAGATGTATGTATATATGAGCAACGACTACACAGCAAAGTGATAGCCAACAATATTTTAGGACAAATTTTTATTTAACGATTCATATTGGATCGTTGTGGGTGTGATGACCCCGCCCCGCCAAAAATTCCACCTTTTAAATGAATTAAACCTGCAAATATATTGTCTGAGTAATTCCAACAACGAAATCCTATACAAAACCTAACAGCTATGGCTAGCTCATTAGATCCAATTGGATTCTTGCAGCTAACTGGGACGCTCTCATTTTCCCCCTTCCCTTTCCCACACACACAGTATTGAGAGAGAGAAATTAGAGATGGTCGCGGGACAAATATATCGCCCGATACCCATCTGACTACTAAGACGAGGATTGTTTAAATTGCAAATAATATAAAAATAGTCTAGTTCTTTAATTCTAACATAATATCAAGCAATCACAATGATGTTAAGTCATTCTGGTCACTCCGGAGTCCCGCGTAGTTTTCAATGTACGCCCATCTCTAGCTCTGGCAAATGCAAAGGTTTTTTTTGTCTGCGGCGCGTGCCAATCCTCTCTCTCCTTGTCTCCCTATTATACTCTCTTAGGTCTGACCAAAGTAATAGATCTGTACCAAAGGTACATAGAGTCTGTACCAAAGGTACATAGAGTATAATAAGTTTGTGCAAAAGTATGTAACACCACCTTAAATGATAAGTATTTAAGCAACTCAAGTCGACTCGTAGGTCTTTATTCATATATCGATCCCATTGCTATTGCAATGGCCTCCTCGTGATGTTCCCTGGATACCGATTTTATATAATATAATCGGGAGCAAATGCGAGCGGCGACCCCAACTGGTACAGAGTATAATATAGTCGGGCTTGACCGACTTTCTTCCTTGTTATAATAGTTTTATGGCGGATTTCTCATCTTTTACCTAAGGCTAAGTTTCACATAAGTCCACAAATAACAGAGTAAACTCTCTATCTAGAAGTTGTGAAACCGGACCTTGGTATGTTTAGAAAGCAATGAGACAAAGAAAAACAGCCTGCTGCGACGTCAACTTTTAGTCAGAGTTCTATCTTAACGCGCTCTAACTACCGTGTTTTCCTTTATCGACTAAAAGTTTGAAAACTGGCAATTTAGCTCTCAATGCACTCGGAATTGAGTCTCTGCACTCAGAAAATAAAATGAACAACTTTGTACTTGAACTAAGTGTAAACAGTGTCAACAGTACGGTGGGTATGAAAATACTTGAATCATATACAAAATTCTTATTCCAAGTACGCTTTAATATTGTTGGGGGATTATATTAAGAACATTTCGAACTATTTTAAAATCTTAGTGACCATTCTTTTAGGTAGTCTGATATTAAACCCGAGTAACTCTTATGTAAAAAACATTATATTCTTGGTTGAAGTCTTAAAAGGGCTCAGCTGAATAAGCATGGAAGTGTCCCAAGGGATTTTTGAATATTTTGTTTTAGGGATTGTAGCTATTATTTAGGATATGTTTAGGGTATGTACACCAAATATCAAGTCGAAAGGTCTGTTGGTTGACGAGTAAACTGCAAATATACTGAATTATAAATAATGACATAACCTGACTCATATCAAGATTTACAAAGTCCTTTACAAAATTCATACATTTTTAGTCTTATTATTTCTTTGGTCCCAAAACCAAAGTCAAAGTTTTATTAAAAATTTAGTTAACCACTTTCCAGATT
This sequence comes from Lordiphosa collinella, assembly GCA_018904265.1. NCBI lineage: Eukaryota > Metazoa > Arthropoda > Insecta > Diptera > Drosophilidae > Lordiphosa > Lordiphosa collinella. The sequence goes on from JAEIFV010000366.1 coordinate 270,857, forward strand.
TGACTATACCTTGGAATTCTTACAGCTGACGTGTCTTTTAACCATCTAAATAAAACAAAAAAATCTGATTTTTTATAGTGGTGAAAACAATGTCAAATATGCAAAAAAACATAAAAATATATATTTTAGCTTTCAGTTTATTTTAATCCTCATCACTGTATGCACTAGTCAATTTAAAAATATTGGTCAGCATCTCGGCAGTCTTAATTATTCTTGATTTTAACCTTGCATTACTTAAATTAAATATAACTGCAGTTATATGTGAGCAACAGCCAATAGTTCGAATGACATTAGGGCAGCTGAAATAGTGTCCCATAATGCAGTGAGAAGTTTTGCCATTAGGTGTATATTTAGTAAAAATGTATATGTATTTTATTTAAGTGTGTCTTGAATTTATATGTATCCGCAGTAAGGTCAGACTTTCTCTGAAGTACTCCATATTTATAGTGAGATCTGTACTTTGTAATTCCGCTAAATAAAAAAATGAACGGGAAAATTGATATGACCCACCAAAAGAAATATTTTAAGTTCATTTTCGGAGAATTCGGGGAAGTCTAATACTTCAGAACTGTTAATATTAGCGAATTTACTTTTTATTACATGATGCACTGCAGCATAGCTTCTTTACGGGAAAACCATTAAATGATTGGTTTTCTGACATACGACTGGTTATTTATCTTGACCAGTAGCTTAGAAGAATTTGAGTGTCTCATGCTGTGTTTGGCGTAACCGGTGGAACAAACTCAACCGCAGCTTAAGCTCCAGTTAACTTTTATACTCTAGTTCAGTCCCGATAGAACTATGAATATATTTATCGGTAACCAAACAGCTGGCTCCAACACTTGCTTTGTTTATTTTATTAACTGCTAAAACAAAATCTTTATGAATAATGGAAGTTTTCAACTCAAACCAATGGATATGTAATTCGAAAAGGTAGAGCAAGGAATAAATAATGCAAGAGAGTTCAGGAAGAGACCTATTTACTTTGTTGACCTGGATAATGTGTGCTTCTTTGGAAGGCAGGAACTCTCCTGTGGTTATGGGGGCGTATGTAGTGGGTTAAAGTTGCTGATCGGTTTGATATGGCAAACCCAGCGCGATCCTGGCTTACTGCGTCTCAAGTCGACTCACACCTCCCCGTCGTAACCCCTGGTAAAAGAGTGATGCACCCGCAAAGCTGCTGGCTAACGTGAGCGGCGATCCTACCCTGGAACAAAAAGGGGGCGGTCTCGAGCAACAAATTTGACACGCGGTTGGCTACCCGGAATTTTCTAGGGCCGTTGCCGAACGCCAAAATTCTCCAAATTGTAAGTATAAATTTAATTTCAACATAAATGTAGTCAATTGATCAACACTCAAAGGCACCAATCCACCATTGTTGCTGCCTATGCACAAATCAGCAGAAAACTAAGCAAAACCAAAAAACAAAAACTAACCACACAATACCTAGTTCATACATCAGCGTCATCGCTTTGAGACAGTTTATTTGTTTAATTTCGACTCAAAATTGTTTTTTTTTTTAAGTGCAAATAGAATTCCATTTGCACTAGGCACTCTTTTGTTTTGCTTCTGTTTTTTGTATGCTTGACATCAATCAAATGTGGAAATACTGAAAATGAATTATTGGCGCTTTTTAGTGAGAAATATCACCTGCTACCATAATACATTTTGGGCCCGCGACACGACACGAGTTGCTCAATCAATTTCCCCCCTAGCGAAAACTTAAGCCAGCTCCCTCACACATGATGGAAGAGCAGTGAGCAGAGCTGGTGGTGATCCATCTATCATCTATCATGTATCATAAGGCAGTTTTAGGCCCGAAATCGAGAATTAATCCGTCAAAAAAGAAAAAGAGTGGCCCGCGAGCCCCTCTTGCCAAATTCACAATCGATCAATGGGTGTTTCGGTGGCGGGAAAGTTGGTCAGTGGAGAACCGTTTGGTCAAGCAAATTAAGTGATTTACTGTTAAGACCTTTGATGGATGTGCCGCACCGGACGCGGCAGACAATTCGGAAAATAGCGTTAATATCGTGCACTTATCAATTACAAAAGGCAGCGCTCGAGCAATTAGCCAGTCAGTTGATCAAAGGTTTGCCGCACGCTTTTCAGCTTTGAGCGAGGCCGCGACTGGCGCCCAAACTGCACGGTCGTGTGCCGCGCTTCCCTGTCCTATATAAACGCATACCATAAACTATGTCCGTATGTATGTACTTTTTGGTATTGGATTTGCATCTGGCGCACAATTTGCATTTTGAACCAACCAAACCGCAACATCCACAACAAGCGTTGACGTCATAATTATGCCAGAGCCATTGTTGTTATTGTACGCTGGTCGAGTACTACTACTTCATATATTTTTTATCGCCGCCGATAATTGGCGGCGCTCGGCACTGATTCAAAATAAACAACAATTTGCCCCCGCGCCTCCCAATCCTCAGCATTTGTTGTGTCTGTGGCTGATGGAGGTGTCAAAAATTAACAACCACAAAATCTGAGTTATTATTGCCGCATATTTTTCCAACTACAAACTACAACAACCATAAAAAGTGTGAAATATTGGTATAAATAAATAAATGGGGTAGAAGGTAGGTATGAGGTGGGTGCTACTGTTAGAGGCCTTTGGTATAATCCTGCGAAGGGCACATAGTTTTGCTGAGCGCGGGCTCAGCGAGTAGGCAAATGAAAACGAAACGGTAAACAACAAATAAAATCCGATCGATTGGTTTCTGTATATGTTGTTACAAGCGTCCAACCAATCCACAAAGTTTCACCGAAATATAGAATTTTGGCAAATATCGCGGTTTTCCAACTTCAGGTCCACCTCCAGGCTCCACTAAGGGGGGTTGAATTTTCATATAGATCTTTGAAAATGAGTTTGAGCCCGATCTGATGAAAAACAAATAAGTTGCATACAAACGTTTTTTGCGAATTTTCCTCATTTCGCGACAGAATTTTCGGAAACCGGATCTTAGTACTCACTTTTAGCATATGATCAACCTACAGTAAACAAATTCAGCTTCCTATCTTATATGGTTTGGGCTGTACAGCGGTCTGTAGTGAGAGTGATTGAGTCAGGTTGAATAGTTTTAAATGTACACCAAAAAAAAAGGATGAACTAGAATGGCCCAAAATTTCCTAACATTTTAGGAAATTTTGCCTAAAATGGAAAAGCATAAAGCATAAAGCAAAAAAGTTTTTCTCACTAGAACTCTTTTTCGACCGATCATTCGTACTGCAGCTATATGCTACATTCATCCGATTTTGATAAAACTGTTTAAAGTATATAAAATAAGAATATGCCAATGAAAATTTAAAAAAGAAGACCCTGCGGTTTGCGCCAATTACCGCGGGATCAGTCTCCTTCCCATCGCATATAAGGTTCTATCATGCATCCTATGTGAACGTCTAAAGCAGAGAATAAGTGAACTGATTGAACCTTAGTGGCCGGAGTGGCTCGGCGGTTAGTGTGCGCGACTGCTGAGCATGAGGTCGTGGGTTCGATCCCGCCTCGGAACATCTAATGAAAAAGTTTTTTTCTTTGAATAAAACTTTACACCCGGCCACACCTCTTGCTGTTGGCGCCAGCATTGCAGTAATTAGCCCTTTGAAACGGCCAGATACCCATCGACTCTCAAAATGAGATGATATTGATGATATTCGCGTATATCTTCAGATCGGCACAAAGCCCGTCAAAAGGAAAGACCGCCCGAATCTGTGGTAAAACAGGCGTTCTCGGAGATAGAGAAGCAGTCAAAACTTATGGGCTTAGCGGTAAATGAGGATAAGACGAAGTACCTAAAATCAACGCGCAGTGAGTCTACGCTTGGACAATCTGTTGCAATGGGAGACTACAACTTCAAGGTTGTTAAGGAATTTGTCTACCTCGGAACGACGATAACCAGCGACAACAACACCAGTCTGGAAATCCGAAGAAGAATTACTCTTGCAAACCGATGTTATTACGGGCTCAATAAGGAGTTCAAGAGCAGAGACCTTTCTCGGAAAACGAAAATTCCGCTATACAAGTCGCTTATCATCCCAGTCCTGCTATACGGCGCAGAAGCATGGACAATGACAAAAGAGGATGAGGCGGCATTTGGCGTGTTCGAGAGAAAAGTTCCTCGGAGGATTTATGGACCTTTAAACGTTGGCGGCGAATTTCGCATCCGAATGAATCGCGAACTGTATGAGCTCTATGGGGACACTGACCTAGTCAAGCGCATAAAACAACAGCGTTTGCGCTGGATAGGACATGTTACCCGTATGGATGATAACGCTCCAGCAAAGCGTGTGTACAATCGGCATGCGATAGAGTTGGGAGGCACTCCCCCGCCTGGTCGACCAAAGCGGAGATGGCGTGACCAGGTGCAGGGAGACATTGCAAACCTGGGAGTGTCCTTCTGGTGGAATGTCGCTCGGGACAGAGGCGAGTGGCGGGCATTAGTGGCAGCTGCCGAGACCGTAAAACGGTTGTGATGGCCAAAAGAAGAAGAAGAAGAATGAAAAGGACGTTTTCATAAAAAAACAAAAAGGTTTCCTCACTAGAACTAGTTTTTCGACCGATCGTTTCTAAGGAAGCTATATGCTATAGTCATCCGATATCGACCAAACTTTGTAGAATTGTGAAAGGTATATAAAAAAGTGTATGCCAATGATAACGTCGTTTTCATTAAAAACAAAAAAGTTTTTCTTACTAGAACTAGTTTTTCGACCGATCGTTCTTATGGGAGCTATAGTCATCTGATTTCAACCAAACTTAGTGAAATCTTGGGAAAGGATAGTAAACTAAGAAATAAGTTCTGTGGAGGCGTTTCCCATAAAAAAAAAAAAAATTAAAGTTTTTGGCATGGTTCCTTGGATCCGTTAGCCGTTTACAAATTTGTGTAAAACAAAAAATTTATTTTATAATTAATAAAGTAACTAAAGTTTTTTATGACTAATAGTTAGTGACTGATCGATAAAAAAAAAAAACAAATAATTGTTACTTTGTTATGCTTTTCCGTGATTCCACTAAGTTTGGTCGAAATCGGACTATTATATGGTATAGCTCCCATAGAAAAGTAAGGTCCGAAAAGAAGTCTTTGTTAGAAAAACTTTTTGTTTTCAATGGAGGCTGCAAGGATATACAAAACTTCGGCCGAGTCAACTTTCATTATAATTTTTTTTTTTTAATTTTTTAATGTTTTTTTAGCATTGTCCATATTTTTTGTCCATAACGTCAAAATATACAAAATATATGGGCGTAAATATTTTTAACCCCTTTTCTAACCTAAAATTAAAAGATTTAGACTATTTATACCATTTTAAGGCAATTATTGCCTAAAAAGAAAATTTTAGGTCATAAAAACCAGATTTCTAAATTTTAGGAATCACTTTTTTCTGAGTGTAAAGATTGCGACTTTCTGTTAGATTTTGTTGACCGCCGCTGGAATAGTAAGTACATCTTTTATACTTATACCGAGTATTTATTAAAAAAAGCTTACAATTGGGTTCAAATTCAAACAAAAGCACAAAGAACATTCGCTAAATGTTCACCAAATGTCCGAAAATCGAAACTCAATGTCTTTCTAGATTTTGCTTAAATTTCTTAGCACTTTGGCTGGATAAATGTTATGTATACAAGTCCAAGATATCTTATCCAAGTTCGGCATAGTGCACTCAAAGAAAAACAAGTAAGAAAGTCGGTCAAGCCCGACTATAATATACTCTGTACCTGTGAAATGCTGCCCATCACCGTTGCGACCGGTGCTGCCTATAAATGTTTGTTTTCCTTATAACTCGACTATCGTCCATCCGATCTTTACAATTCGATAAAGAGTCCCGACTACTAAGTATGTCCAGAAGAAACGAACCTTCTATCTATAAAACGGTGGGAGGCCTGCAGGCGGCCTTACTCCGGGCTTCGAATTCGCGAAACTTTTTAGGGTTGGTTTTACGAAGCGGGTTCAGAAGGTTGCTGAACCTAGGTTAATTTTGTTTTCGTAGCAATTTGTTGTATACATGAAGAAAATTCCGAACAATTTCCATCGATTTCATTGACAGATATCGGCTTGCAAAAGATAAGAGAGATGGAAAAGTTCCTGTCCATGAAAATATTGCAAACATTGCACACCAATTTCTGCACAGTCGTTTTTTTGCAAAATGCGCTTATTTACCTCGTTTTTTAAATTTCAGCTACAGCTCTCGTTGTCAGTCCACTTGGTATTTTACAAATCGATTGATGCAGTTTGCGATGCGTACGAAGCTGTAAATTATCCAACAGAGTTTTTGAACTCACTGGATTTGCCAGGCATGTTACCACAACTTTTACAACTGAACGTTGGATCTCGGGTAATTTTACTTGGGAATTTGAACCCACCAAAACTGTGCAATGGCACATGTTACAAAACCTAATTACCAAATTAAGACATTGAAAAAAGTATTGTCGGAGAAACACCAGTGACTTTCACAGACAAGCCTATTGTATTTAAACGCGTCCAATTTCCAACTAGATTGGCATTCGCAATGACAATCAATAAGTCGCAAGGTCAAACGATGTCCGTTTTGCGGTTCTACACAACAATACGTGGCATGTTCTCTCGTAGGCTTATTGATCGAGCTTATTTGTGTTGGCTAAAAAATATCGTACACTCAATTCCTTTTGAAATTAATATGGTTTTTCTTTTTTTCATTTTCCTTCTATACGTTAAAAATATATGTTTTCGATTTTTTTACTTTACAATTTTAAGAGATAAAACAATGAACAATTCCGTTTCGTTAATGAAATACATTGAAAAGAGAATGAATGGCTTGTTCTTTTCTTAACAGTCAAGTTGGGCAGCACCTGAACCACTGTGCTGCGTTGATCTATGATTTTCATATTTATACATTGGTTTAAAAAGTGTGAATTTACCTTATGAAAAATTTACGATTTGTTTAATTCCATAATCGATTCTGCAAGAATAATCTAAGATTCACCGAACACTGCTGACAAAGTAAAAAGTTTTATTTTAATACTCATGTTATCATGAACCATTCCCATCAACCATTCACCAAATTCAACAATTACTTGGTGACATTTGATTTCTCACTCATTATCAGACACATGCCCCAAACGACCAAAACTGAAATCGAAACAAATGCGGCTAAGTAAATTTCTGTTTGGGGTTTCTTGTTCAGCTATCAATCAAAAAAAGCAAAAAAAAAAAAATGACGAAAAAAAACAGAAAAACTTAACTGATGGATGGCTGATTGATCGATCGATCGCCAAATGTTGGAGTTGATTTAACACACGAAAGGGTTTTGCCTTGGGTGGGTGGGTTGGGGCAAGTGCGCTGCGTCATTCACCTCCACGCACAAATAGAGAAAGACGTCAGTCAGCTTAGCCGGGCAGTTAGTCATTTGGACATCCGCCAGGTATTTGATTGATGGATGATGACGACTGAAACCAGGCACACAGATTTAGATAACCTTTAAAAGTGGGTCGGCCCACCTAGGCCCCAGGCCTATGTATATGTGTTTTTTGATTGATATAACTGCAATGCGAAAGATCTGAACTGATCTGGCATTCCCATGCCTGGCATCGTCTAGTACCTGATAAATCTGTCAGCTGAATGTTTAAATTGAAATCTCTCAGCGCGATGCCTGTCCTCGCTAGCCAATATCAGTGGGCCATCAAGACAAACAAAAGTCCGCCCAGAGAAAGCCAAATGGAAAACAAACAAACAAACATTTCCACAAGATGCATTTCAGATAGTTTGTAACTCAGCATTGTTGTCAGGCTTCCGCAACTGTTGACTGACAGATGTTCTTCGAGGGCGGAAGGAAGGCCAACTCAGCCCACTGCGAGTGGATATCTGGGATCCAACCAGATACTCGGCGAAACCAAACAAATATTGAACATAAAATGCTCAAGCATCCAATTGAATCGCTTGGCGAGCGAAATCACTGAAAGATTTATGAGCCATACTGCTGGTATTTATGGCCCACTCTTAAATTATTTTACAGCCCCGCCGCCGGAGTGAGATTAGGGAGCAACCCCCCTATTAAAAGCGCATAAAACTTTGGGCAGCCAGCAAACTAACAAAACAAACTTGCATGTTTTTTGTGTTGTTGTTTTTTGCAAGGCGCAAAGTGAACATAAATAAATAGACGTTTGCGTACACGAAATAGTGCCTCTGCCTCCATTCATTTTGGACACGGACGTTTAAGTATGTATATTATTTTGTTTGAACCAATTAACGCCACAGAGATGGGGGAACACCCATCGGGCTAGCCAATTGAAAGCTGAAGAATTTTGAAGGCGAGAGAAACACACAAGAAATGGGTAAATGAACTAGCGACCAATTTAGAAATGGTTTATTACTGAGCCACTTGCCAAATCACGTGCGAACCTCACTGAACATCAGCTGTCTGCATTAGTGACGAAAGAATTTGCTTGAATTTTAATTTTAGTTTGCAATTGAAATATTCTGTTCAGGTATCAAGTTCGTGACTTTTTGAATAAAACATTGTTTTTTCGAGTAAACTGCTTTATTACTAAGTTTATTTATCAACATTTTAATTTGAAGCATTCCGTATTACGTTATAACACATTGTTCCTTCTAGATTATAGGATTTCTTAAAGCCCTCAAAATATATTTCTCTTTGGAAACAGAAAATAGTAGTTTATTTTCAATTTTCGCCACACCTGCAATGTAGAAAAAACCTCATATATCCCTCAGTTTTCAAGAAAGCCGGTTCGTACAGTTCTATTACTAACTTAACATTATACTTAGAATTTAATACTTTATGATTTCGAAGATGCTTCCTTCTACTCTTTTTACCCTACGAGTAACGGGTATAATCAGCTTTCGTCATATATTGCAGTGAATAAAAAAGTTACAATTATTTCGTCTTTTCCATATTTGGGGGCCAGAATGCGATGTCTGCTAAAATAATGTTAATATGCTAACATTAATATTAATGCTCTGCTAATATATTTTCTAATTCAATATTTATTTGTAACGATATTTATAAGTGTTTATCTCGGTTAAAGAATGGCCAAACACAAACTTTAATACTGAAGGTCCCTGAAGTTGGGCTGAGAATCCAAAAGATATTAGCCGTTTTCAAGTTGTATTTGATAATTTTTACTTTCCTGCTCTTAAAGATAATCCAAAAACTTATGGACGAAGTCGGCATATTCAGAATATAGTTTAAAGTTATTTGAATGATTTTTATCAAAATTTCTTATTAGAAATATTACGCTTGAAAATTAAGAGTGAGATCGACTCGGCCGATTATAATCGGGAGTGTCCCAGAAATATCTAGAGATTTGTGTACAAGTGGTGGTAGCACAATACCTACCACCCCACTTGCTTTTGTTTTGATTAATTTAAAAATTTTTCTATTGTATTTTATTTTTTACTTACCTTGAAAGGGACTCGAACTCGGGACCTCGAAAGCCTTCACTCACTGACACCACCGCTCAGCCAACACCACCACATCTCGGGTGCTTACCGCGGCTTCTAAGTCGTATTTGAAATTGACAGTGTCAGTGCCGGCCAATGCTGAGAGCGATATCTCCGATTTTTGGCTCCCCTCACTTCCCTCGCCATCAAGCTGGAAGTCGAGAACGATTGTTTTTTGGATCCGAGAAGATTTCTTCTTGAAACAAGAAAGAAAGTCGGTCAAGTCCGACTATAACATACTCTGTACCTGTGAAGTGCTGCCCATCACCGTTGCGACCGGTGCTGCCCATAATTGTTTGTTATCCTTATAACTCCACAAACGCTTATCGGATCTTTACCATTCCGTTGGTGAATCGATAAATAGTCCTGATTACTAAATATGTCCAGAAGGAACGTTTTTTCCAATGTACGGGGGCTTGATCAGCATCAACAGCCGAGTCGATCTAGCCATATCCGTCTGTCCGTCCGACTGTCTGTCTGTCCGTATGAACTAACACATTTTAGAGATGGTAAGAGATAGAGGTTTGACTTGTATGAAACATATGTTTCTTATACTTGCGGGCAGATTAAGTTTATATTCAATTTTGGCCGCGCTCCCTCCCGCCCCGCAATATCGAAAAAACGTTCGAACCTTCTGGACATTTTTATACGCTGTACCAAAGGTACATAGAGTATAATAAGTTTGTGCAAAAGCATGTAACAGCCAGAAGGAAGCATCTCCGACCCCATAAAGTATATATATTTTTGATCAGCATCAACAGCCGAGTCGATATAGCCATGTCCGTCTGTCCGTCTGTCAGTCCGTATGAACGCACAGATCTCAGAGATGGTAAGAGATAGCGGTTTGACATGTATGGGACATATGCTTCTTCTATCTGCAGGCAGATTAAGGTTTTTTCAATTTTGGCCACGCCCCCGCCCGCCCCCGCAATTTGAGAAAAACGTCATATCTCCCACAGTTTAATAGATAGAAGGATCGAACCTTGTGGAAGTATATTCTAATCATCAAATTATTTATCGATTTCCCAAAGGAATCATAAAGATCGGATCAACGGTTCTCGAGATATGATCAAAAGAGTGTATGTTGCAGCAGCGCATTAGCAGCGCTGTGTACCGCTGCCACTGCAACATCAAAATTTATGTTCGTTGGTACAGAGTATTATATAGTCGGGCTTGACCGACTTTCTTTCAAAGATCAAATGAACGCTATTCGAGTTAAAAGGAAAACAAACAATTATTGGCAGCACCGGTCGCAACGGTGATGGGCAGCTCTTAACAGGTACAGAGTATGTTTTATGATTTTTCATGCTGTTTGAAAACACGGTTAGTTATCATTATTTTTCTTAACGTTACCTTTTCTGGGACTCGAGTCCTCGGGACCTCGAGGAAACTCCAACACGAAAGGCATCTTATCGCATTCGACTACCAAGCACGAACGTGAGTCTCAGTAAAGAACGCAGTCAAATGAACTCAGGAAGTCGAATATCAGCTGCCGCCTTTTATATCCCAACAGCAGGGAATTTGAACAGCAGGGAATTACAAGCGGTGTTTTTTCTCTAAAATGGTTGTGCATGTTGCTTACATTGAACAATCAGACACGCGGTTAAAAAACAGCTAAAGAGTCACCAGGTTGAGTGACCAAGACACTGAACAACTCTTAACGAACACCTCACAGAACAAGAGTGGCTAAACAGATCAAGTGAACAACTCTTATTGAACAACTCACAGAACAAGAGCGGCTGAACAAGAAAAACTGAACAACTCTGACTGAACCAAAATGAACAATTTATGAAGAACATGTTCTATTGCTCAGTTCAGTGAACAACTCAATATTGTTTACTCTCTTATGAAGAGCCCAACACTTGTGCAAAGTTTCATAAAGATGGCTACATTAACTCAGCTCGTCGTGCTGATCAAGAATATATATACTTTATGTGGTTGGAGATGCTGGCTTCTATGCGTTTCAAACATCTGGTCAATTTTAATATACCCTCTGCAAGGGTATAAGTGCAAGATTTTTGAGTTAATGTTTCAGAAATAATCCCAATTTCGTGTTCAATATTTTGTAAAATTTTCATGTTGCTATCTTATTAAGTCTCCGTGTGAGATGAACAAATGTCAGTATAGCATTTTATACGGTGGTGTTCCAGAAATCTCTAGAGATTTTCGTATAAACGGTTTCATTTCGAACTGCAACTGCTAGATAAGATGACTAAAGTTGAGAGATTTGAAACTCACTGCTCAGCACCAAGTACATTTCAAGCGTACAGTTTTCCTTTCCTATAATGTAGTAGGCGACATTATTCTTGACATTTTAATTATAAAGTCCTGACAGTTAAGTTCAAAATCCAATCGTCTATACGAAATCTCTAGAGGTTTCTGGAACACACCCGATAGACTCATTTTCATAGATTGAATTTCTTTAATGAGCACTTCAAATATAAAATATTTAACTAGATTTGAGTTATGATAGTGTTTAAGTAAGTGATATGTTAAACTGTCAAAAAAGTAAGCCATATACTTTATTTTTAGATTGCTTAGACTGCATAGAATGCACTGTGAATCTTTCAGAATTGTAGTATATTATGTGCCATGCTTCCTGCTTGTCTATTTATATTCAAATATATCATATTCGAAGGAAGAAATACCTACCTACATAAAACAACTCTCATATGACTGAAAATCGACTATTTTACTCTCATTCGTCGTCATCTAAATTCTCATTGGCTCGTACCGAACGCTGTTTTCTCTTCGCTTCGTTGCTGCGTTATTTGACTAACTGTTTGACGTGTTTTCCTCACACTGGCAATATCATAAAATTTTACTATTATGCGTTTTAGCTGCTTTCCAGCATTTTAATACAATATTTGCTTTTGCCACACTCCGCCCAAGCGAGGACCGACTGCAAAAGAACAACAAAGGGCAAATAACAACGTCCTGGCTGAGAATTCATGGACATGCAACGCGTCGGCAAAGAAATTTACATTCAAATGTGTTTCGCTTAGATGCGAAGGAGCAATGGGTACGAGAAGAAGGTACCTCAGTGCAGCCAATTCCCACAAGCAGCATATGTTCCAGTCAAATAAAGCGCGTGAGCTGTGGCGGGTTGGGTTGGGTTGGGTGGGGGCGTGGGCTGGGTTGGTACGCAACGGATTTTTGATGAAATTTCAAAAATTTCCCACTTAGCAGCAAAATGACTGACATTAAATTGATTTGCAAGCAAACGACATGACGAACGGAATCGTGAAGGAAAAACTGGCAAAAAATCAAAATTCCATGCACACTTGAGCATTTCATTTAGAGAGTCTAAACTGCAGGAAAGGGACTGGCTGGCGTGGGGCTGGAGGGGGAATGTTGGAACAGAGGATTGGCAGCTTAGGGAGTTGTGCAAAATGGAATTCAGGCGAAATTCGTTTGTTCATTGGGCTCTGGGTGGCCATACAAATTTAAAGTTATGTCTTCTCGCTCCCGCACAACAACAAGAACAACATTTCCTCATTTATTTATTCCGTCAGTCAACGTGTGCGTTGAGTGTTCTTTTTGCATTTCGTACAAAATGAGAAATGAATAAAATAAAATTTTATTTTATGCGTGCAACATGTGAAATTATTTCACCCGACTTCCCTGTTTATTTGTGTGCTTTGCCCAGTTTTCTGTATCATTAGATTTTACGATTAATATTTATGAACGGGCAGAGCCACAATTCGTAATGCTGGAAAAAAAAACAATTTGTACATTTGAAGGTACATATGCAGATGCGTTGATGTACACCTAACATTTATTCGGGATAATATATTTTTACTATTAGACTTAGATAAACCAATGTTAGATAATTCCAAGTGGGGAAGTCTGATCATTAAACCCCCTTTGCTTAAGCATATGTGTATTCTCGACTTTCGCATCATTTTTGCGTTTCACTAAACACAATTGAGCACCCCCTTTTACAACTGCCAGTACGGAAAAGGTCACTTAGGGAAATAAAGAAAATAAAACGAAACACATAAAATGAAAATCAAACGCAAAACAAGCGAGAAAACATTGTTTCCATTGCTTTGACCAGTGGCAGGGGGCGTGGCAAATGGCCGCCAATTCAGGCGCAACTAATTCCACCTACCAACCACCACCATCATCGTTTCCTTGGCAAACTGCGAAAACTAGAATTCGGTGTGGATATTTTATTGTGCGAAAAATGATTTTTTATTTTCAATTTTCTGGCTTGAAAGTAAAAGTTTTCACAGCCGGCCGAAAACGGCAAACCAATTTGATTTTGAATACGTTATGAGGCGCAAAAAAGAGTGTGAAAAAATCCGGAAAGCCGTAAAAAAGCAAACACAGTCCCCACCATCAGCCCGCCCCCAAAACATCAATTGTTTAGCAAAAAGGGTTTGAAGTGGCAATTTTCTGATTGTTTGCCAGCCGCACTAAAAACTAATGATTTTTCATATGTTTGCCCAATGAATCGGACGGAAGTGCCCACCAGGCGATGGGAAAAAATACGAGTATTTGGTGGAACAACCTGACTGTTAGTCCGAATACCCAATGGGGCATTGAAAGTTTTGTAGAAATGGAAATTCTAATTTCGATATCAGCTGTTCGTTAAGGGGGAAATGGATTTGGTGTTCATTCTGTTTCATTAAGACAGAAATAATTTGAACTTAAATTACCTATGAACCAGCAGCGAATCTTTTAAAAGAAATTCAGCTATAAACGGAATCAATTTCCAACAGCAACCATAAAATCAATCTAACAAGTAAAAAAGTTGGTCAAGCCAAATTATAATATACTCTGTACTAGGGTTGTCGATATTTCTCAGTATCGATGTTTGATATATCGAGTCTAAAAAATAACGATATATCGATAATATCGATATTGTCTAAAGCTTACAAAAAACTGGAAGCTGTTACAGAAAGTACACCATCAGACTGCTAATGAACAGTGCCAATGGCCATTCTATCTGATCCTTCCAATAGCAATGGCATAAGATAAAAATGTCTTATTATTGATGTAATAAAATTTTTATGTCCTATATTTTCGATTTTCCGTTGTTTTTTTTGGGGAAGGAAAATTAGACTATATTTTCAAAGTAACTTAGTAGTGATGTTTTTTTCATTAAACCTTAAAGACTAACAGATCTAGAGCCGAATTCACATCTTCCATATATAGCTCTCTGTCATATAAACTAACAAATAACAGAGTAAATTGTGAGTTTATCTGACATCTAGCAGCTATCTAGAAAATGAGAAATCGGCCCTTAGCTTACTAAAATTATAAAGTGACTGATTGATTCTCATATAGATTATTGATTGCTCTCTACCAATATTGGTTGGCCAATGACTTTAAGAAAACCCGCTGCTTAATGTGTTCCCCAGTCATTCTGCTGCGGGTGTCGGAAACCACTAGTTTGATTGCGGATGCCATCCGTTCAGATGGTACATAACTTCCAGGCGCAATTAAGTATCGAAATGCGATTTCAGACAGCTTGGTCCTTTCAGCTTGGGCTCGCCAATAAGTGGGTTCATGCCGTGGGCTAAGTTGGCTTTCTCTAAATACTCGCTCATCTCTTTAGAGGATGGTTTGTTCGGTGAATTGTGGGGCAGTGAGACATCTTTAGTGCCCTCCCACACTGATACCTCACCAGCATATGTTATAGTCTGAAAAAAAAGGTTTGAATTGAAAGCATCTGTTTTCAAGATCTGAAAGAAGCACATACCTTTTGACTATTTGGTTGGTATTGTCAAATAAAAAATTTTGAGCTGCGATTAAAAATGAGAGGGATGCCAAATGGAAAAAAAAAATCTAAAGTATTTGTTAAAAAATACAAAACCATTTTCTGCAGCGGGACAGACGGACTTGGCTATTGACTCGGCTTTTGATGCTCATAAAGAACGTAATACTCATGTACTTCAACACTGACATAATTCAAACAATAAAGAAAGTCGGTCAAGCCCGACTTTAACATACTCTGTACCTGTGAAGTACTGCCCATCACCGTTGCAACCGGTGCTGCCCATAATTGTTTGTTTTCCTTATAACTCGACTATCGTTCATCCGATCTTTACCATTCCTTAAGAATCCTTATTACAAAATATGTCCTAAAGGTACGAACCTTCTATCTATAAAACTGCCGAAGATATGACGTTTTTTCGATATTGCGGGGGCGGAAAGCTAAAGTCGATCCTGCCCGACTTCGATATACCCGTTACTCAGGGAAATTTATGTAGTATTGCCTTCCCTTATGTTAGTTAACATTAATAAGAACATTTCAACCCTATGTAAGCAAACAGAGCATGTGGCGATCTTTATAAAACTTTCAGAAATTGTAGATATTGGTCACATGCACTACACTGCAAAAAATGAGCTTGATATCTTCAAAATTGTAGGAGTTGTTTAACAAAATTTTTTGAACGCCAAAATTTGAAATAAACTTGATCTGCGTAGGGACAAT
This sequence comes from Lordiphosa collinella, assembly GCA_018904265.1. NCBI lineage: Eukaryota > Metazoa > Arthropoda > Insecta > Diptera > Drosophilidae > Lordiphosa > Lordiphosa collinella. The sequence goes on from JAEIFV010000366.1 coordinate 286,733, forward strand.
AAGAGTCTGTATGCAAAATTTGGTGGCTCTATCTGTTCTAGTCTCGGAGATCTAGGTGTTCATACAGACAGACGGACATGGCTATATCGACTCGGCTGTTGACTCGGCATAGGTCTTAAATGAATTCTAAACCCGCGCAAATCAACTTCAAATATTAAGTAAATTTTGAAAAAAGTCAGGTCGACAGTTATAGACTCTATACCCCCCGAACTTGCACAACAAACTTGATCTTCCTGTAAATATAAGAAGTATTTGTCCAATACATATCGAAGCTCTATCTCTTACCATCTTTGAGATAAGCAATTTTTTTGTACAAAAGCTTTAACAGAACGGAAAAAAGCTTGAAATATAACATGGAAGTTACATATGTCTTCATCGCGAACATCAATCCCAAAGTCCAAACATACTCCAAAAGCAAACTTCAACACTGTTATTACTCTAAGTTATTCATTTTGTGAGAATCTCGATTTAAGTTCTCAATTGATGTGGCACAAACTCTATAAAAAAGACCTTTAAGTCTGTGCAGATGAACTCAATACCGAAATTTCTTTTTTATAAAATCTTTAAAAGACATATTCAGAATAGTTTCTACTTTCGTTAAACAAGCTTTAAGAAAAAATAACTCCAAAAGTATAACTCCTCTTTAAAAGGTAGTTGCGTTTATAAATTCCTTTCTTAATTTAACTAAGGAAAAAAAAGTAAGATGGAAATTGTGAAGTTTTTGGAAGCTTGTCGATTTAATTTGACCTTGATTGTTAGATGGACTGCGAAGAATAATCAAGCCATTGTTCCAAATTCAACAATTAATATGTTCGATTATTAAATTATAATGGAAATGAATCTACGTAGTCTGAACATTAGATTGGCAAGTGATTTAAGTGAGCTACATCTACCCAGCAATAGCGAAGTATTAAAATACAATATGTTTTTATCCGAGGCTGAGAAAGAAAAACCAAAAGGTGACAAAGAAATTGTGCAAAATTTGGAATAATCAAAAATTCCTTTAATCAATCAACAAAGTCTCTCGAGAAAACTAAAATTACTTCTAAATCAGTGTGTCTAAATATCTTGCGGTTTGTTATGTGCCAAGCAGCGAAACACAAAAGGTGACGTTGTAACTGCTTTACACTAAAAAATAAAATGCGTGCGGATCAAACAAACTAAAATTTAGTTTGTATAATCGCACGCCTTTTATTTTTTCAGTGTAAAAAAATGCCTTTGTGTTTCGCTGCTTGGCACACAAGCAAACGCTTCATGTGAGTTTGGACACAACTGATTTATAGAATACACATATTCTCTCTCTCTCTATATCAGAGGCAGGCAAGAAATACATTCACATTTTTGCATTGGTGTGTGTGAGAGCAGCGCAAAAATTTCTCTCTTTTCCCGAACACGTAACGCAGCGGAGCTTTAACAGTTTATACCTGTGTGGAAGCAGCGCTGGTTTGAGATTTTTCGTGCCCCGCCAGATAGCAAGCTGCCGGCCCCTGCTCTAAATATGTCTAAGCAGCGACGCCGGCAGTTTGGCTTGCCAACACGCTTTTTTAAAGTTTTGGGCATCGCTGTTCTAAATAAATATCAATATGAATAAAATTTAAGAGAAGACCCAGCAAGATTTTTACCTTTCGGCAAACCATTGATGAAGTGTTTTATATTGGAAAATATCAGCGTGCAAAAATATCCCAGTAACTGAGCGTTGTGTCAAGCTTCTTACAAATGTTTCTCGACGCGCAGTCGCACGAAATAGAGACGATATTATTGCCGTAACTTTAGAAGGTTGGGATAGAAAACCTTTTATGGAATCCAAATAGGCTCAAAACTCTTAACTTTGGATATTTTTGCAAGATGAGTTTGGGTTCTATTTTGGTTTATTTTAATAATATGCATTCTGTAATACAACAAAAAACTAAAGCATGTTGGTCAACGCCTGGTAAGCATTTTAATCATTTGTATTACTTAATGTTAAGCCAGACATTGCGCAATTTTGAATTTTGAGTTCTTGACTTCGTTGATTTTAAATTTGCTGAGTCCAAAACAGTCTTTGCTTTGGTCTATTTACATTTTACAGCATTACTTGCTCATGAAACTATTGGCAATGTCACTCTGTGCACATGTCTGTTCGAATAAACGCATAGATCTCAGAGATGGTAAGAGATAGAAGTTCGAGATGTATTGGACGACTACTTTTTATATTTACAGGAAGATCAAGTTTGTTGTCAGTTCGCCACGCCCCCCTTCCGCCCTCACAATTTGAAAAAGTCGTAATTTCACCCACAGTTTTTTTAAATCGATGGTACGTACTTTTTCTCATATTTTGTAATCAGCATAATGAAGCGATCCGCCTTAGGTATCATGAAGATCGGATGAACGATGGTCGATTTTAATGCAAAGTGATGGGCAGCGCATTAGACACTCTATGGCTTTTTGCCACTTTGTATGGCTTCTTCATTAAATTTATAAGATATATGCAACTTTTGGGGGGTATAGAGTCTATAATTGTCGAGCTTTATGTTTTTTTTTATTTTTTTAAATTTTTTTTGTTTGTTTGGGCCAAAAATTCATTTAAGACCCATTGTTTCTTGGTGAAATTTCTTAGAACTGTCCCTAGTTTTCGAGCTAGCTATACGCTTTGCTAGTTTTTTTCCTCCCATACAAATCGACCCCCACTATATATACTTTATAGGGTCGGAGATGCTTTCTTTTAGCTGTTACAAACTTTTGCACAAACTTATTATACTCTGTATACCTCTGGTACAGAGTATAAAAACACGATTTTTGAGTTAATGATGCAGAAATATTTCCTATATCGTGTTCAGTATTATGTGAGTTTTTTACAAAACAATTTGATTGGTTCATTTTCAAACTCCAGCAAAAGCGACATATCTCAGTTGTGCTGAAGACGATATTATTCAATGATCCTTCGGAATTTAGCTAAAACATCAGATATTCGAATATCATTAATGAGCATTTTAAATAAAGAATACTTTGCTTGATTGACTCAAAACTCTTCTAAATATTATCGTAATGGACAATTTTTTAGCTTTAAGCTATCCCAAATATTTCTTAGATTTTTTGAACAGATTCGTGTTTAGCATACAAAATCAAGAAAGAGAATAAAGCCCGACTAAACTACTCTGTACTGCTTAAACTCAACTATCGTTCATCGATCTTTAATATTCCTTTTAGTTGAACTTTTCTTATTTAGTTTTTTCGAATCAAATCTCAAAATTGAAAATAAACTTGATCCGCCTGCAAGTATAACAAGTATTTGTTCTATACATGTCAAACCTCTATCTCTTACCATCTCTGATGATCTTTTGTTAAAGGAAACTTAAGTATAAAAAGTCTTAACTTTTGACTTTGTTACTTAGTTTTTGAAAATTTTTTGGTTATAATGTTTAAGAAAATCCATGTTCCGTGACACCAAATCGAGTAAAATGGTTTCCATCAATAACAGTAAAACATGAAAAATTCAGTGGGGTGCGAAAAAAAAAACAAATTGTCATTTTTCGAATGGCGTCATAATGCAATACCAGAACAAGGGACAGGGCCAACTGACAACTGACTGCGTTCGATATTTTAATGGGCCAGACGTCATTTTGGACCCGCGTGCGCCATTTTGGAGTAGTCTGCCTGCCACCAAAAGCGCAAAATTTATGACAACATAACGAGTGAGCCAGACGAGGAGTTGGGCCTGGCCGGGGAGTTGCATTAAATGCGACATTCCGAGTCGAAAATAACAATAATCATAATTAAGGATATGCATATGCAGCAGGCACAGGCTTGATCCTCTGTCTGCCGTTGAGTGGGTGGCAGGGCAATCGATCCATTTACAGCACGCACACACACACACGCAAACAGCCGAATATTCCGCACGAATGATGATGTCCCTGTCCAGCAATGTCCGCAGTCAGATATCATTGAATAATGACTGTTAATACCCTTCAATGTGCGCGCTGGCTCGGCCCAGTGTCCAGCCTATCGTTTCGACTCTGATTTCGGTCTCGGCAATGAAATGAAGTGGATTTCAATGCACTCCGAGCCATGTCAGCATGGCCAAGGATGGGGACGAGGACAAGGGCGAGAGCGATATGGCGACTGCGGGGCGGAAAAAGTGCGTGAAATAATATGCGAATTGTGCGAAATGTGCGATAACATGTGATGCCTATGAGGCGGTATTTAAACTAAAGGGCAGTTTTTGAAGTTGAAAAAAAAAAATAACAACAATTAAATGATTATCCAATTGGGACTCTTAAACTAGGAGTTCATTTCAAATGTTGGTTTCTTTTAATTCAGTGTCCTGGGCTTGGGTAAAAAGGTATTTAGAAATAAAACGTATTGCCGCTATCATGCCTCACCTGATCAATTGGAACCATAACTCGCAAAAAACGGTTAACACTTTTTTAATGCGACCAGCCTCAGAGAAAAACAGAAACTAACGCAGCACAAGCGGTCTCTCACTGAGCGGAACACTTTTTCTCGCACCTCATGTGTTTTCTGTTACGTGTTTTCGGTTGAGCAAAACAAACGAGTCGGTCATCCGACAACCTCCGACAGCAACTGTTTTGAGCGAGCGCTCACTAAACAACTGTCTGCAAATGAGCAGAACACAATAAGAGTCTACCAAAAGTGTTTTTATACTCTGTACCAAAGGTACACAAAGTATATTAAGTTTGTGCAAAAGTGTCCGTCTGTCTGTCCGTATGAACAAACAGTTCTCAGAGATGGTAAGAGATAGAGGTTTGACATGTATGGAACATATGTTTCTTATACTTGCAGGCAGATCAAGTTTATTTTCAATTTTGGCCACACCCCCTCCCGTCCCCGCAATATCTCCCACAGTTTTAAAGATAGAAGGATCGAAGTTTCTGGACATATTTAGTATTCTAGATTCTTTATCGATCCGCTGAAGGAATTTTAAAGATCGGATGAACGATATTTGAGATAAAAGGAAAACAAACAATTATGGGCAGCACCGGTCGCAACGGTGATGGGCAGCACTTCACAGGTACAGAGTATGTTATAGTCGGGCTTGACCGACTTTCATTCTTGTTTTGTTTTTGTTTTGTGCGCTTGGTAGTCTGTATGTATGGGTGTATTATGTAAGTACGCTCGTTATACAAAGACACACACGAGCGCATCACACAAACACATATACATACGCAAAAAACACTTCGGAAGTATGCTCTCGGCAAAAGTGTCAGTGAAAGACAGGAGAGAAACAGGAACAAAAACAGAACTGAAACTGTCGTTCGCTCCGTTTTCGTTGTGTCCGTAACCAAACTGGTTTTTGTCGACACGTTGAAACTGTTAAGAGCTTTTTGCCAGCTCTGATTGGAACGCATGTTTTCAAAATGGTATATCTTCGCTAAGAAAATCCAAGAATTGTTTGGAATAGTGGATCGATTTTCGGAATTATGAAATATTTCTTTAAGATAATTTTAAAGTAAGCCAAATCAAACGAAAAGGATCCCCACAAAACGTGGCCAAATGCGTTAAAATATGCATTTTATACAACTTAAAGCTCAAGATATCAAAAATCTTGACATGGTGGAACGAAAATCATCTAGTGTAATTTTTTAATCTCCCATTTTTCTTTCACCGAAATTCGCCGATTGAAGTAAACCGTATTTTTTAAATATTTAGGTGCATAATATGGTATTTTTCGTAATAATCAGTTCAATAGCTTTGAATCTAATAACTAAATGCTGGCACATAACGATAAAAACAAGGCGCACTTAATTCCACAAGGAGGGCTGTTCTTTTGCACAGACTATTCAAGAACCTTGGGGTTCCATATTCAGAAGGCTTTGGCTAAAGTCTTTAGATCATCAAATGAAATTTAAAAGTTGTATTGGTAAACCTTCAAACACAATTACATTCCGTTCGGCTGGACTACACTCGTAGCTAAAAATAGAACAAATGGGATCTTGAATTTTTACAGTTCTCAAGCTCTTTTTCCCCGCTCAGCTAAGATACTAAGAGATGTGCCGGGAGTTCTTCGAAACAGTCTGTCAGAGTGATGCTATGCTGTGCAATGGCTTCTGTTGATTACACTGAGTAACAAGGTGCAGTAAGTTAAAGGGTTGGAGGCGATTCTAAGTGTTTTTTGTTTTTGGAAATGTTTCATCACGTCTAAATTTTGAAATTTTAAGCCCAAAGTTTCTTAAAAAGCAAATTTTCACACTTTTTATGAACGCTTTGAGGGATTCCTTTTCGATTTACTTGGCTCCCTTTGACTATCATTTCCTCATTTAAAAACCAACTTTTCCAAATAATTCGATTTTCTTAAGCTAAGATATACCATTTTGAATACATGTGCTCCATCTGACCATATTTTGTACCGCCCATAGGTATGCAATGGATGTTTTTAAAATATTCATAAGAATTTAATAAAAATGCTTATCCACCTATAATGATTTTGCATAGCATATCTCTGGGCAGAAAACAATGTTATAGTTTTGAGCACATGTATTCAAAATGGTATATCTTAGCTGACAAAAATCGCAGAAATGTTTGTTATAGTTTTTCTTAAAGCAAAGAAGAACTTTAAGCATTAATTGCTATAAACCTAGACGTGATGGACCTTAAAACAGATTCGTGTTCACCACACGTAAGTCATCTAGAATCAACACCAACCATTCTATATACTGGAAAAAGTCTTATTATGTTGCCTTGTGTTATCGATTTTTTTTTCAATCCTTGACCTTGAAAAGGCTAACAACGACTTTGACAAAAGTTTTTAAGTAATTTAAGGAAAAAGTTATAGTATTGGTTAATATCATTTTGGATCAAAGTTTTACATTTTCTACATCTTCAGATCTTTTAGTATTTTCCACAGACTCTCCAAAAGGGAGCTAGCTTTAGGACAAAAGTATGTGGCGCTTACCCGACTTGAGTACCACAGGTCAAATCACATTAAAAGATTGGACTAAAGAGTGATATTTTCGTTGTCTTTTTTAATTTCTTAATCAATTGCTTAATTAACAATTGAATATGAATAACAATTGGCGCATTCAGCAGATAAATCCGACTTACGATTTGTGATTTATGATTGCCGACTTTACCTGCTAAATGAAGTGATTGTCGATTCCGATTGGTAAATTTAACAATCATGATTGTTGAAAAACTATCGAACAAAAAGTATGATTGATAACCGATTGCTGGGTCAGACTTCCTTTGTGCAAACATTCACATAAAATTGTCCATTTATTTTCCGTAAACATTAAAGTTTATTTTTGTAAGGGTTGTTTTTTAATAAATAGTGCAAAAGCCACAGAAAATCAATTAATGCCATTCAGCAGAGAATTATCAGCAATCGCAAATCAGTAATCGTAAATCGGATTTATCTGCTGAATGCGCCCAATGAAACATAATCACAATATTCATAGCATACTTTTCCGGTCAGCATTTCAATAACATGATTTTGCTCAAATTTTAACCGGCTTATAATAAACCAAGTAAGTCCTTCGCTCCAATCAAAAACAAAAACTGTACTATAACCCTTGATAAACATTTCAACCCAAACAGCTCCAATTTATTCAACTTGCCAAACACGTTTCATCGACTTAATCAGCTTGACTAACCAAAGCGCTTTTTGTTTGCATACCGAAAAAAATTGTTGATTCAACCATCATGCAAAATGAACAAAATCAACAGCATTTCAAGCATTTTTTTTTTGTTTTCCAAATTTTCCCAAAGGGAAGCGTTTGTGAATGCGGCAGCTTGCATCAGACGCATCCAGTCCCAGCCAGCACATCATTGAAGTTGCTGAATTTTTTTTTTGCTGCTCCTGTTATTGGAAGAACTTCTTGGTTTTTATTTCGAACTTGTCGAATTTGAAATGGCCTGCAGCGGTAGGAATTACATAGTTTTTTATATGCCTTGCCCTTGGGGGTAGATTGATTAACGACAAAGCAAAGCTAACTTCGTCTGTGCCGAAGTATAATACACTTAAAACTTTTGTGACCACTGACTTAATTTTGTGACCAATGACTTAATTTATAATCTTAATGTCTTGTATCATTTGGAAATTAAGTAAAAACTAAAATACAAAATTTTTTATGGCAGCTACAAGAAGAAACCATCCGATTTTCTCGCTTCCGACATATGTGCAGTGCGCAGCTAAAAGATATCTCTGTGCAAAATATCAGCTCGATAGCTTCAAAATTGAGGGACTAGTTTGCGTAGAAACAGACAGACGAACGGACGGACAAAGCTCAATCGACTCAGCTCGACATGCAGATCAAGAATATATATATACTGTATGTGGTCGGAGATGATTCCTTCTATGCGTTCCAAACTTCTGGGTAAAATTATAATACACTTTTCAAGTTTTTAAAAAAGTGAGTGTGGGTGGGTGGGTGTGGTAGCAAATCCCATTCAAGATGCAAAAGCTCTTGGCGAGTCATCAAACTTGTATGAGGTCTCAAATTCGTTCTGTAAGAACATGAGGAACCCATATGTCAAGCTTCGGAATTAATCCAAGACGTTTCATGTGCTTGTGAACGGTCGCTTTAGACAAATTTAATCTTTCAACAATCCCTCGAGTTGTTATTAGACGATTTGCATCGACCAATGACTTTATTTTATCCGAATCGGCTTCAAGATGCCTTCCAGGACGTGGTGCATCCTCAAGATCAAAATTGCCGAAACGAAATTTTGCAAACCAATTTTGGCATTGGCGTTCGGTCAACACATCTTATCCGTACGCATCCCATAATTTTCGCCTTGCTTGAACGGCATTTTTACAGTAGTACAGGGCCGTCCCAACAATAGCCGACCTAACTACTAAAACACAAAAATTTATCATTTTTTATTTTTATTTTTCAACATAGGATCCTTTTAGGTCGATACACTTTTCCCAGCGATGTTGAATAGCTTCGATACCTTTTTTATAATAAGAACTGTGAAGCTCTTAAAAATAGGCATTAACCTCGGTCTCCAACTCTTTATTGTTGCCAAATCTTTTTCCTCCGAGCCATTTTTTCAAGTTTGGAAATAAGAAATAATCAGAGGGAGCTAAGTCTGGCGAATAAGGGGGGTGAGGTAGCAATTCAAATTTTAATTCATTAATTTTAGCCATTGCAACGACAGAGGTGTGAACCGGCGCATTGTAATGATGGAACACTTTCTTTTTCGCTAAATGCGGTCGTTTTTCCTCGATTTTATCATTTAAACGCTGTTGTTAGTTTTTTCATTTTTGAGATAGTCAATATAAATGATCCAGCGCATCCCAAAAAACCGACGCCATGACCTTGCCAGCAGATGGAACAGTCTTCGCCTTCTTTGGTGCCGATTCTCCTCGTTCAGTCCATTGTTTTGACTGTTCTTTCGTCTCAGGTGTATAGTGATGGACCCATGTTTCATCCATGGTTATAAATCAGCGCAAAAATTCGCCTTTTTTTCCTAAAAAAAGCCAAGCACATGATGGAAACATCCTCATGACGCTGTTTTTGTTCTGAAGTCAGCAAACGCGGCACCCATCTTGCGCATAACTTTTCATGTCCAATTTTTCGGTTAATATGCGATGTACAGCACTTTTTGAAATGCCTACACATTCAGCTAACTCACGAACTTTCAATCGCCGGTCACTCAATACACATTTTTTAATTTTGGCCACCATTTCTGAAGTGGTCACCTCATTTGGACGCCCATTACGATGTTCATCTTCGCAGCTCAAACGACCTCGCTTAAACTCAGCCACCCAATATTTTATTGTTGTAAACGAGGGAGCAGAATTACGTAAGGTAGAATCCAGCTCCTTTTTAATATTGGTTGGACTAAGACCTTTTATATGAAAGTATTGTATCACATAACGATGACCAATTTTGTCCATGTTTGCAAATCAATAACAAGCGTTCTCTATTAAAATCGACAAAAAAAAAACTGCAAGGTAAAGGCACCAAACTTCAAACTTAAGCTTTTAATAGTCTGTACTTCCCCTTTTTAATATTTTTTGTGTACATTTTCCAACACTACTGTGCTAGGTCGGCCATTTCTGGGACGGCCCTCGTACCTACTAGAAAAAATGTATTCTTATCATCAGCTATATGAAATGAGAAGATATTTCTGAATATATCGCTGGTGCGGCTTTGGTCCGTAAGCAATATATTGATTTTGAACACATATATTGAAATTTCTAATTTAATAAACAAAATTTGATTTGCTGTTTAGATCTTAACTTATGATTATTACCCTGTCAAAGTCGTTAAATGCCAATTTAAATATGATTTTGAATAGAAATTTCTCCGATTTATCAGTATGAAACAAGAAAGAAAGTCGGTCAAGCCCGACTATAACATACTCTGTACCTGTGAAGTGCTGCCCATCACCGTTGCGACCGGTGCTCCAGAAGGAACGAACCTTCTATCTATAAAACTGTGGGAGATATGACGTTTTTTCCAATTTGCGGGGGCGGGAGGGGGCGTGGCAAAAATTAAAAATAAACTTGATCTGCCTGCAAGTATAAGAAGCATAAGTCCCATACATGTCAAACCTCTATCTCTTACCATCTCTGAGATCTGTGCGTTCATACGGACAGACAGACGGACAGACGGACATGGCTTTGCACAAACTTATTATACTCTATGTACCTTTGGTACAGAGTATAAATATTTTAATGTCTGTTGTAAACAGAGATATCCGCTGGTTAAAATGAACTTTATTATTATATCATTTTATTACAATTAAGTTTCACATTTTTATAACGAACGAGACTCCCATGGCGCTGCTAGCTAAGTGCTTACTTCACTGTAACAGGCAGAAGGAGGCATCTCCGACCCCATAAAGTATAAATATTCTTGATCAGCATCAACAGCCGAGTCGATATAGCCATGTCCGTCTGTCCGACTGTCCGTCTCTCTGTATGAACACGTAGATCTCGAAGACCAGAAAAGCTAGAGCCACCAAATTTTGAATGTAGACTCCTATTGTCCCTACGCAGATCAAGTTTATTTCAAATTTTGGCCACGCCCCTCCCGCCCCCACAATAAAAAATGTTGAATAACTCCAACAATTTTGAAGATATCAAGCTCATATTTGCAGTAAAGATCGGATAATAAATGACAGAGCTATAAAGGTTATAAAAACGTTGCATACTTTTTGGCGCTGCATGCACTTTTTCCTCACATAATGTTGAAATGGTCACATTAATGTTAATGCTCTGTTAATTAACCTAGGGAAAGGCTATTAAGGCTATTAAACACTAATTGCCCTGAGTAACGGGTATATCGAAGTCGGGCCCGACTTTACTTACTCTCGTTTTTATTATCGTTTGTGTGAAAATACTTCATCACTACATTTGATCTTTCCTTTTGTGAAATACCTTTATTTTCGCATATCAATTTGATCTTTCATCATATCGGAGTAAAATTGCTAGGAAAGAAATGTGGAAATAACTGCCAGTTCATATCATTTTTTTTCCCAGAGAATTAATTAAGTTCTACCCTAGCTTTCGAAAACGTGAATGTTTTATATGGGTAGTTAACCGTACCTGGTTTTATACTGGTGGATAGCAATACCCATGGGCTCGTAGGAATAAAAAATTAGAAAAGCCAACGTTTACACGAAAACCGAAGCGAAATTCGGAACAGGGCCGATAGTTTTCCGATCCGATCAATTCCTCCATACATATTAGCAGCGTGTCTATTTCGATAGACAGACAGACGGACAGACAGACTCAATCGACTCAGCTCGTCGCCATGATCAAAAATATACATTGTTATGGAGTCAGAACTGATTTTTTTTATGCGCTGCAAACTTCTGGGCAAAATTATATTACCCTTTGTAAGGGTATAAAAAGCCATACTTTTCTCACCGATTGGATCAAATTTACCAAAAATATAGGAAAATATTTTAACAATCTAATAGGCTAAAAATGCTTTGGAACTGGACCGCAGTCCGAATCCTAGACCTATCGATGAGTTTGTACCGCATCCGAACCTTTGCAGAATCTTAGAGGCATGCATCCTGACATGTTTTCATCAAATTTGCTTAGAGTAATATAACTTTCTTAATAAAAAAACTAGCTTCAGAAAGGCTACAGCCTCTATATCTCTCGCTCTAGACTCTACAGTTCTTTTGCGAGTTCTTTGAGAAGCTGAACTATTAGAATTTTTATAATTCCCAAACAGTTTAAGATTAAGCATTGCTCCTCTAATAGCCAGTAGGGCATCTTCTAAGCTCATGTAAACTAAGACTCCAGAACAAAAAGTCGAAAATTGGTTTTAATTAAATCGAATTGTTTTTTTTTTCGCTGTATTTCTGTTTCTTTTGCTTTTGTCTTTCCCCGTTTGCTGACGTGGCCTTTGCATGCGAATGAGGCAGAAGTGAGTGAATGAGTGAGCGAGTGAGATGTGGACATGGACACGAACACATTTAACGCTGACGCTGTGAGTTTTATGTGCGTCATAGGGCGCCTCGTCCAGGTCCTGTGGACATCAGTACACATTCCGCCCAATCCCCACCACCACCATAAAACACGGTGAACCATTTGATTGAAATGTTGGCTGGCATTGCACTCGCGCTCCTTCTCGTTCTCGTTTTCATCCAGAGGCCAGTCCAGGGCACATCAAAGCAGTTGAAATGTTGGATGGCTGTTTCGTTGGGCATTTTGTTTTTGCATTGCACATTGCACATCAAATGCAACCCCTTTTGGTCCTTAACTGACCACACACCATGTCAGTGGGTGATGTATGGTCGGTCAGTTTGCGGACATGCAGTGGACACACGGATTAACATGACGTAATTGATGCGGAAAGTGTTGAGTGTGTGGCAGCTGATGACTAAAAAAAACTGGAGAGCAGGACAACTTTTATCGAAATTGAATTTCGAACGTTAAGACCATAAAATAATTTTCGGTGGCTTAATAGAAAAGGACATGCTTGTCGATGGTTAGTATTTTTACTTTTTTGAATTGAGTTTTTGTTGAAATGAAATTACTCGATCTTTCGAGTACGATTTAATAATCTTACATTATTACCCCATTTACTTTTGAAACAAGAAAAATTTCTAGCGATATCTAATACCAATCAAGAGATCTCATAAAATAATTAAGTATTCTATATTTTAGCCAACAAAATTCTTAGTTCCGATTAGTGCTGAAAACAACGATACAGTATTGAACTAAATAAAACCAAAAAGATGCTTGGGCCTTAATTATAACTATATAAAGAATTTTAAGTCTCGGAACACAACTCTTGTCTCAATTTTGATATGAGACTATATATCCTGGTAAGTTTAAGACGTCTTTTTTTCTGAAATTAGCCTTCACTTCGTAAGAAAAGTAATAACATTTGATGTGCAAAGAATTGCATATTTATCGAAGTCCATTTTGATCTTAAAATAAGAGTCTTTTGAACCTAGTTTGAAAACTTGTTCTCTAGAAAATGTGCTCTTGCTGTAAGCTTGAAAACCACTAGACTTAAGGTCGTCTTCTGGATTTCAGATTGATTCGTACCAATCAAACCTAAAGTTTTAAATACAACACGGCTTACTAGAACTTTGACAAAACGCTTTTTTCTGAGTGTACTCAAATCTTTTTTGTACTAAGTCTGACTGCTGCACATTAGGTCAACTACACTGAAAAATTGAAACGTTTCGCCTGTTTCAGCCCCAACTGTAAACGAAACGAGAAAATTAATTTTGCGAACTTATCAAGTCCGCATTCAATGAATGTCCCCCATCCCCCAAACCAGGCAGCATTTTCGTGCTGTCGAGTGCACTCATCATACTTGCAACTTGTGTGTGTGTGAGTGCGAGTAGGAGGTTGATATTGGGCTACCTTTTTATTGTTGCCAACCTGCCAGGCAGGTTGCATTGCAAATTTTTCGCAACTGAACAACTGAACATGCAACGTGCATTTGGCAGTCCGAACAATATCCATGAGTTGCCATGAGAAGGGGCAGGCCACAGACGCTGCCAATATTGACTGTGACTGAGCCAACTGAGCAGAGCTCTCTCTCTCTCGTTTTTTATCCTTGCAATGCGATGCGAGAATATTTTTAATAAAATAAACCCAGAAATGTAATCAACATAAAGGATTTCACACAAGCGCATATATGAGAAATTTTCTGCTGGCGTTGCTCTAGCTGGGAACGCTTAACGAGATACCACGTAGATATCATTGACGACGACGTTGTGATACACCACTACCCCACACTTTACTACCTCCAGCTGGGTACTGTGGGACAAAAAAATACCTGCATTTAAGTCAAAGTTTAAATTTAAAAAGCACACTTTTAGTCATGCGTTCAACTTATACGAATTTGGAAGACACTCTAATCGAATGAAGGTAATGGAAAAATAAAGTTCGAAAAAATATCTTCAGATGGCGTTGTAGACGCACATTCCATTAAAATTAAACATGTTTGTTCCTTTGCTTTCTTTATTTTGCCTATTTTAAAGGTGAGCTATTGATTAGTGAAAAATTATAAAATAATGATTAATTTTAATTTTTATAGATTTACTCACAAAATAATGATTAATTTTGAGTTATACTTTACAACTCAATCAATAATCATTATTTTTTAGCAAAAAAAATAAACTTATGACATAATGATTATTCTATAAGTTTTATTATTTGCTCAAAATAAAACTCAAATTGTTATTGCGGCCTTTTCTTAGGGGAGTAACTGAAAAATTTTTGTATATTCCTAATCAGTAACCCAAGACCAACCGTTAAAGTCCATTTTGGAAAAAAAAAAATTCTTGAAAAAAATATTTGTTGAAGAAAATATTTAATTATTTTATTTTTATTCAATAACTAGCTGAATAACCGGCGTCGCCCGGGTTCTTATGATTTTAAGAGAGCGATTATATTCAATCTAGTGAAGGCTGCATGTCGGTATAATCATTTTGGACCGATCGATCCTTTTCTCTATATACACGTCTTCATGACAATCTAAAATCATGAACATCTTGCAAATTTCGCGGTTTCTTCTACTTGGAAATCTTCCCGGCCTAAGATTCCACGATTTAGTCTAGTGGCTGTGCCCATTTTTAGGTATCGCATTCTGTCAGTTAATGAAACAACGATTTCTGATTTTATTTTATCATACTTTGCAGCTCATTAGCTCATTAGATTTCTTGACGTCACCACTGGCATTTGCAGGCCATTAAAAATTTGCAATGTAAGAATTTTGAAGCTGTCTGAATTTAATACAGAAAAAGGCATTTTTTGAGTGGTCACAAGATCAACGGATGCATCCTTTACCTTACTGGGCACATAGTCACTGTAAATTAAATTTTTTTTTCTGGAACTTCAGCCTTTTCTTCCGCCAACTCGTTTACATATTCTTTTTTGTGCTGCTTAACCAAATGGCGCTTGAGATTGCAGACATAATTTCCTTGGAAAATTTATTTGCAAATTTTGCACTCAGAAATATTTCTTTCTTCAAGAAAAGTAAAAAATTCCGTGACACACAATTACTTTGATGATACTGAGAAAATAGGATATGTTGCAACGTAACGCTATTTGAATCCCATTAAAACGAGTTACAACTGTCAAATTTTCCAGTTCTCCAAACTCAAGTTTTTGCTCACCAAGGCTTTGAAGTACTGTTGTTTTCTTATAGCGTTCTTTTCCGCATGAACCATCAACCCAGCTAGACGTGATCAATCTTAAATTCAATTTTAAATCAAATTTAAATTTAAATTATTGGTTGGTCTTGGAGTTACTGATTAGGAATATACAAAAATTTTCACTTACTCCCCTAAGAAAAGGCCGCAATAACAATTTGAGTTTTATTTTTGACAAAAATAAAACTTAAAGAATAATCATTATGTCATAAGTTTTTTTTTTGCTTAAAAATAATGATTATTGATTGAGTTGAAAAGTATAACTCAAAATTAATCATTATTTTTGTGAGTAAAACAATAAATCCTGAAAAATCCTTAATCATGGTGAAAATGGATAAAGGATCCTTACACAAGAATTTTGGTATATCTCTCGCTGTCTTAAAGTTGCAAAGTTAATGATTTTTTTGATTTAAAAAAAAACCAATAATCATTATTTGCAGTCCCTGCATAAAATTCAGAAAAAATGCATGAAATCTTTATTTGAATCGATAGTGGTCCATATAATTTAATGTTTGAAG